>JAPQLA010204133.1:0-18171 GCA_029822935.1 Naso vlamingii | reverse complement strand
ATGCGTGTGTTTCTTTCATTGACAGACAGTTTGAGTGCACGAGAGGAACATCTGTGTATATTTCCTCTCAGGCATTCCTTATAGCTGTAATATTTCACCTAGGCTATGAGAATATAAACATTAAAAACACTGAGAAATCTAAACTGCCTTCATGTTTTGAATTATTTGAACTGCTTGACAAATCTAGGGTGTTGGTTTCGATTCAGAGATTTAGATTTAGATATTTCTTGTCCAATAATAAAAAAAAACTAAAAAATAATAATAATAAAACAAACTACAAAAAATTAGCTTTTTCCTCTCCCGATTCTGTTTCTGATAATTCAGTCATATGTGCTAATCCAATTGAAAGTAATCCATATTTATTCTTTTTATCTGAGGTAAAATAAAAGCAGAGGGTTGCTGTGGTACTAAAAACTAAGTCAATGTCTCATGATGATTGCAACTGATAGCAGATATATTGAATTTTATTACAAGAAGACATAATTTAGTTTCTATAATCTGTTTTTGGGAGAAGTGCTGACCGGCATGGGATCAGTGCATCCTTACAACAGACAAGGGTGTTTTTCTTGTGGAAAAATACCTAAATGTAATCAGCGAGGCACATGGGGTTCTTTTCCAGGGAAAAAGCTCTTACCACCGTCAGCAGCTCACTAAATTATGGTCATGGCAGTTAACTCTCTACGGAGCCATTCAGGGGCATCAAAGCTTTACTTGGAATTACTGTCAATTACTCTCAGAGATGCTGGATGCAGATGGCGAAAGCAGCCGCCAAACAAGTTTTTCCAGTCTAGTTTAGGAAGGAAATAAAGGACAATGCCATGGTGTAGTACGCTTTTTTATTCAAATTGTTAAACAAACCAAAAGGAGCATTTGGTCTCCTATGCTGCTGACTGTTAGATCCACCAAGATACTGTGTCTCTACTCAGGTCTTTTGGGATGACTAATACCGTATCGAATCATCTTGAAAATTGATGTGAGATTGAAACATCAGTAATAAATTGTGAGAGAAGCCCTTGTTGGAATGCTTGGTGACTGCCACATTTTCAAATATCAAAATTTATTGCAGGGCCTGGCCGATACATCGTGTTTTTATCTTGCTGATTAGTTTTAGGAAGACGATTGTTACACTAGCCTACTTGCATCCTTGGTGTTAGAATAACAAACCTGTGCTGCACGTGAACACACAAAGTATACAGTAAATTATTTAATAATGTCAAGTATGAGGTTAACATGTTTATTCTGTTTTTTCATTAAAAAGAGACTTAATTGTCATTGGTTGGAGAAAAAACTGAAAGGCTCAGATCAAGATTTTTTTTGTGCTGTCTGACTGTATTGTGTGTAATGTGAAAAAAAAATTTCTTAAATCTAAACATGAAATTAAAAATGATCATTCTTTGACCAGAAAGAAGGAGGGGAGATCATTTGTCTTGTATGCTCAATAAGCTATGAAGCAACAGTTAGCATCAGGTTAGCTTAGCATAGCAGACTGGAAACGAGGAAACGGCTAGCTTTGAATTGTATCTGTATGATGACAGAGGTGAAAAACTATAAATTATAGTGTTATTAAAAGAGATTAAGAGGTGCCAGAGGGCAAATTTTATCCCTGATGAGACAGCAACAGACCAGTTGTGTTCTCCTGTTTCGGGTCCTTGTGCTAAACAAGCAAAACTAACCAGCTAACGGCTCCAGCTGTGTATCTGCCATACAGACATGCGAGTGGTATCAATCTTCTCATCTCACTATCAGTAGGAAAGCAAACGTGTTTCCTAAAATGTTTTGGTATCTCATTTATTTACCGGTCTGTTTTTATTATAAATAATAGCATAATTTCATTTAACATTATCAATTCCTGCAGGCCTGCATGGAAACACCTGCAATGTTTTCCCTAAGGACCAGTACATTGAAAGAGGATCCGATACACAGATAACGTGCCAGACTTCCTGTGTCCATGGCGAAATCTACTGGACACTGGACAACATCAGCCAGGATAAAACCCTGTCAGAAAGGATCAACTCCTCGCACACAGTCCTATCACTGAAGAACTTCACTAACCAGAGAGCAACATTGCAATGCCACAGTGAAGTTACCAAACAAATCCTCGGAGGCACCACCATAAGAAGCTACAGTAACGGTTTTTTGGTGCTTTTATTCTGAAAGTTATGATGATCGTAGATTCCTGCAATAACATGAAATGTATGACATGCATATGACTTGTTCTTTTCACAGCAAAACCTACCAATGTATCATGCATCTTACATTACGAATACCCGTCGCAGAATGTACCAGATCTCTTCACATGCAGCTGGGAGCACCAAAGTGATCCTTCTTCTAAAAAAATAAAATACACCGTACTGTGGTGGGTTTCATATTTTCTCCCTTCTGTGTAAGAACTAATACAGAAACAATTCTTTTTCTTGTCCATGCATGTTTTTAACGTATACATGTATGTCTTTCAGTGAATCATGCCCTTTAAAGAATGAAATCTGCAACACATATGAAAAAACATGTACCTCCAGCTATACCAGTCCAGACCTGCTAGAGTTAATACCTTTTGGTTCGAATGCCAGAATTACTGTGAGAGCCACATCTGCTGCTTGGAATGCTTCCTCTGAACCTTACACATTTCACACATTAAACATAAGTAAGTATCTTTTTTTTTCAATATATTTTATTGAACAAAGTGGTCAGCATGTAGTAACAAATATAGCATGACAAAAGTTATTTTTTTTGTGTGTGCGTGCTCAAATAAATGAGAAATAATATTAATGATCAAAAAAATAGAAAAAAAGGAGGAGACATTTCTGAGTCAGAGAATAAAATAGTTGTCGTGTTTGTGTGACAGGCAGACGGTGAGGTGGGATCAGATATAATCAGATAGGTATCAGAACAAATTTGTACTGATCAAATCATCACAGCAAGACCTCTCCACAAGGGACTTGGTTCACATAGTCTATCAGAGGCTTCCAATGATAATAGAATCTGTTGGAGGAGCATCTAAGCATAAACTTAATTTTTGTATGTATATTTTTGTAGGTGTTAAATTTAATGTGTTTCAGCGTGGTACATTTCTGCATTTTTAATGTTTCGTCATAATCATATGCCCTCAGCGAAAATTAGCCATCCAACGCTGTCTGTAACTGCCAGCTCTGATCATCTAAATGTTGAATGGGAAATTCTTACATCCAGCATAAGAACCCGTCGCTGCCAAGTCAAATATGGCAAGGTAAGTCCCTCTTTGACCCACTAAATGCAACCACTGACATTCACTGTAAACAAGTGTGAACAAAAAAAAACAGTAATGACAAAAACGCAGCTACTGGAAGCTGAATTGAACTGGATTCATATGTGCATTCTGGGATTTTTGCCATGATCATTACTTTTTTAGTTTCATTGTTGAAGTTTTGAGGGTTTTATATATTGAATCAGTTTACACATATCTTAGGACTAGCTGGTTTCCTACTCCTTTTGGGAGGGAGCAGGGAGATGTGTTCTCCACCATGTTTTTTTTACCTTTATTTACTTTGTTTATTCACTTTATTTATTAACGATTTAGCTAAAAAAAATCAAGCAAGCCAATCTGGGTATATCAATATATCAACTGACAATATGAATCTGCATATTTTGTTATATGCTGATGATGTTGTGTTGGTTGCAGAGAACTAGTTTAATTTACAAAAGATGTTGAATATTATGTGTTTATGGCATGTAAATGGAGATTTGATTTTAGTATCGAGAAAACAAATCATACACTGTCGAAAGAACGCGAACAGCAGAACAACTATATATTTTAGTTTGGGTCAATGCCTTTGACGTACATTTCTTCTTATAAATATCTTGGTTTCATTTATTAATGAAAATATGAGTTTTACTGAAGGAAGAAAGGCTTTGGCAGCATAAGCAGGTGGAGCTGTGAATGAAAAGAAACTGTGTCTTGACCTGGATTTTTCAACATTTACAAAATTTTTTGATTAAGTAATTGGCTCAATTTTATTTTACACTCCAGGTGTATAGGGTTTTAAGGATGCCCCTGTATGTAATGCTGTCCGAAGTCAGCCACCAGGGTGCTTTCTGGGGATTCATAAACATACAGGAAAGGGGACTATCGAAGGGGACATGGGGTGGGAATCATGTCTTATCAAGCAGAGATGTGAAATAGTTTGACTCTTGAATTGCCTTGTTCAGCTGCTAGAAGAAAGGCTAACTAAAAAGAATTTTAATTGGGACAGAGCACAAATTCACCTTTTGCCTGGGAGGCTTCTGTATTTTTTTTTTTTGTTTCTGATCAACATATGTTCAACATATATGAACAATTAGCAGTGACATATAAATAGAGTTAAACAGGAACAGTTATTGTTGATATTCATCAAGAGCAGGAGATCTGGAAGAAACTAAAGCTCAGAAATTATGATCAAATCAAAAAAGATTGTTTTACAGAACTTTATATAACATCTAATATGAAAGGAGGGCAGAGGTCTTTATGCGCTCAGCTAAGAACTGGAACTTTACTGCTGGCAGCCGAGGAAAAGGCATTCCTGAGGAACAGTGCCTATGTATATTTTGCAGACTTGGTGTTGTTGAGGACGAATTCCACTTTGTGCTCCACTGCCTCTTGTACAATGATTTGAGGAGTGTTTTATTTTGAAGAATTTAGGGAAGAACACAGATTTGTTTTGGTTAATGGAAGGTCATACGTTGAGTTGGTTTTTCAATGAAGATATCTTCGTTCTTGCTAAGAATATAGATAAGGCATAGCAATTACAACAGAAAACTCTGTATCCAACTTAAGCCTTATTTTATTTTATTTGATCTTATTTTATTTCTCCCATGTAAACTGACTGTCTTTACTTGCATTGTAACGTATTTTTAAATGTGTTGAATTTTGTTTATGTATGCTATCTCATGTGGCCATCCTGGCTATTAATGTTATGTGCGTCTTCTAAGCACATATGGGCTGGGCATCATTTGATGCATGACATGTTAATAAAAATATAAATCAACCAATCATACAAACTCAGAATTCGGGCATTCAAGTAAAGTGGTGGACAGTAAATGCTTACTGTGGACAGAATTCAATAACTTCCTCTTCATTGCTTCTACTGAAAATAAGGTGTAAAAACTAGAGAACAGCTGTATTTGGTTGCATTTGTTTGGCATTTTTCCGTCATCCCTGACTGAGGCCATTTTTGTTTACCTTCCTGTCCCAGGTTGTCGATAAAGGAACACCTGAGGTAAGACACACATTTTTCCCTGGCATGCACATAAGTCTGTTGACATCTGCCTCAGTAAAATCAGCACAACCCTGACTAGTAATGAAAGATGATGCATGAGGCTTTGGATTTTATGGGTGTATGTAACCAAAATCTGTCTGTGTTTTTGCAGTGGGTGTTCGAAGACACTCCAGCCCATAATGGGGACGAAGGGAATATGATCGTTAAAGTGGAATCCTGCAGTAACTACACATTTGCTGTCCGCTGTGCTTTAGACAGGGCGCCCTGGAGTGACTGGAGCCGGCCGGAAACTGTTCTGACCAACCTAAATAGTAAGATTAACAGTCAAAACTGCTGTCAGAATAAACAATATCAAGCTGCCAAATTACTTATGCACAAATAATGTCCCATCTGCTTTTAAACGTGCTTACATTATTATTCATTTTCCTTTAGGCAAGTAAAGATTACATCCCAAGAATGTGTAAAGGCAATTCTTAAGTTCTCTGGAGATACAAAAACTTCTAAAGGTTAAAAAAGTCAATAAAAATTGATGCCTAAATATTGAACTGATTCTGAGAATTTTGTCCACTTAGGGATGATTTTTTTCCTTACGTACTCCAGACCCTTGGATCAAACGCTTTAGATAATTTAATGTGATTTAAGTTTAGAGATAGTTTGTTGTGCTGAAATTGAAAAAATAAATAAATAAATAATAATAATGGGAGCCGCTAACTTTTTGGCTTCTTTTCTCTTGCTGTAAAGGCAAATCTGTTATATGTGTGATTTAAAGAAGTATATTTTATTATCTACCTTTTTACTGAGTAAAACAAAGCATATTATGACTGCTCATGTTTACATTCACTTCTGCTTGTTCTTGTGGAAAACATTATACTTCATTTTATTAAGACTGAACTAAAATCAAAAGTTGTTGACTTCCAGAACAGCAACAAATAAATAGAAAAAACAACATTTCTTTAAAGGTTCTTGTTTGTGTACTCTATGTTTGTGTATTCTGTGACATAACTACATAAATAAAGCAGCAGGGCCTACATTTGTGCTAATGAATTATATGCATCTAGTTCACCAGGTCATAGATTAACATATTAACACATACAGTATTAACAATTATTATTATTAAAGCTGGGGTAGGCAACATCTGAAAATTAAGCTAGCTGTAGCACGAGACTCCAAAGAAAGCAGCTCCACTTCACCTTACCATCCCTGTTTTTGCTCTGGCGTGTGCTTTATTTCGCTTGTTGTCACTCTCTCTTTTAAAGCCAGTTTTCGCCAAAGATTTGTGACAATATTAAACGTAGCACACATCACTTATTTCAACAGCCAGCTTGTGGCAACGTCACCTGCTGCCAAGAAGCACAGCGTAGAACAGCCAATAGGAACACGTGTTCTCTGAAGTGACCTGTGATTGGCCGAAAGTGCTGCCACTGTCTTCATTTTCTAAAGACTGATTACAGAACCAAGGAGAGGTGCAGAAGTCTAGTATTCTTTCGGACCACCTGAATTACGATATGCTGAAAAGTTATAATGGAATTTTTGTCCGATGACACCAAAAATAAACTGCCCACTTCAGCTTTAAAGATCAACTCAAGCTACTGAATTTATCTTTATATATGCCTAATTGAAAGTTAAAAGTGTGTGTGTGTGTGTGAGAGACACACTGCATAATGTGGCTGCTAAAATGACTAGGAAACTAATAACGGGTGTTTCAAGGCCAGAGAGACAAATAAGAACTGGTTTTCACAGAACTGGGAATAATTATCTACAAGTGCAGATTTGCATTGCGCAATGTAGTTCCACTTACTTGGCTGTTTCCTGGAAACAAACATTAACTTGTTCTATCCTGTCCTATTTTTTGTTTTTAGCAGGAGCAATGAGCTCAGTTGTACTAATGTCTTGAATGTTTTTTTTTTTTTTAACTCTTACAGAGAATGATGTCAAGCTGCGTCTGTGGAGAAAAATAGCTGAAGCTGACAAACATGGAGTTAGAAGAGTTCATGTCATGTGGAAGGTGAGGGAGCCTGTCGGTGCTGCCTTTACATGGCATATTTTAAAATTCACTTCTTTCATTGCCAACTTTCAATTGGCTTTTCTGTTTAAAGGACCATACCAGTGTTACTACATGTCATTGTCCGTTGTCAACATCAGCCACATAGGCTACATAAACTCCACCCATTTTTCCCTAAATAACTTTATCTATGAGATTTTGTGTTTGTTTACATTTTGTCCATATGCAGTAAATGTTACAGAAAGTACCTTAAAATGTGTAATGTTAGTTAAAAAGAATGTCTGTGTCATAATCCTTCTTCACGCTAATTCAAGCTAGGAAGGCTGTACTTGTAGGTAACTATATTTTAAGGCGTAATAATTTTCCATCCCAACGGCTCCCAGCTCCTCTCTCTCTCTTGCTCAGTTATTTTTGACCAAATACATGCACATGTTCTCTTTAGAAGAACTCTTTATACCTAATAACTTTTACATGCCCTATAGTGTTTCTATACCCTGTTTCAACATGAATGGCAGTGAATGTGGTTTAAAATCCAGTCTGAGATCAGAATCAGAATCAGAATCAGAATTACTTTATTGATCCCCAAGGGGAAATTGCTTTACGTTACAACAATAGCTCCTACTCAAAGTGTGCAAGTGTTCAAAAACAAAGAGCAAATGTAGGCAATAAGAATACAACCATTAATGTAAAAAAATACAAAAATATATACAAAAAAATATAAAAAATACATAAAAAGTTCTACTGAAGTATACACATTGTCAGACTTTAACAACAACATTTGTAGAGGACAGGGCGAGAAGTCAGAAATAGACTGATATGGCCCTTTTAGGGACATGTTCTATAGAATTATATTGACTGAAGTGCTTTAAATTGTCTTTACAGGGGATTCCTTCAACATGTAAAGGCACGTTCACTTACACTATCAAACAGACTTACAAGGATGGCAAGACTGGAGTGAAGGATACTTTGTGTGGTGCTACACCTTGTGCGGTTGATGTGAATCGAGATGCACACAGAATAAATCTCACAGTTTTCCATAATGGATCCCTTTTAGTGGAAGACTCTGTTTATGTTCCAGCCATTGGAGGGAGTGAGTTTTATTGCTATTGATTTTGTTTTCTTTAATGGGTTACCATAATTTATGAATCATATTGCTTCATTTTAATGGAATAATGCTTTACACTGATGCACGCGAGCGATTTGGAATCAAGCAATTAGCCCTTCTTCACTTCGTCTCACTTGGCAGGTGTCCCTCAAGTTACCGACATGCGGACCTCAACCCTTGGAGGTGTTATTCTGGTCAGCTGGACGGCTCCTGCTCAGACTGTGAGTGGTTATGTGATCGACTACACCCATGATGGAAATCAATACTACTGGAAGGAGACGGAATACTCTAATGCAACACTGTTTGGTACGTTAGACGACAGACATGTTTGGACATGAGGTGGTTAATGGATGTCAGATAGAAAAATGGATGTGTAACAATTAACTGATGGGATTTAGCATAAATGGAGGTTGAGTCATCAAGCCACTTATCGACTATGACTTACCTTTTTGACCATCAGATCAATTTGTATTATTTTCACTGTGTGAGTGTGTCGAGTAATGGATACACTGGTAATAATAGACTTTAAATAGCTGCTCTTTAATGCATTAGCGAGACAGATCTACTCATTTAAAATTTGTGTGGAGTTTGTTAGAAGTGCAACTCAGTTCGATTTATCTCTATATCTGACAAAGATGAGATATGCTGCAGTCAAAAACCCTCTTTATCCACATTGTGGGGACTTTTTTAGCCTTGAATGGACAGAGCCAGACAAGAAACGCTGGACAGAAAGAGGTATAAAATGCAAAAACATTTCCCAGTGGAATCAAATCAGCAAGGTTCTACCAAGGTACTCCGTGTTTACCATTTTTTTTAACTTTTCCAAACTAAAAATCAAACATTCACACCTTCTGCATGCTGATGAAAAAGGGGCCAGGGCTTGGACTTCTCTCTGTAGCTCTCTTTTACAATTTTGTCTATTTTCTGTCATTTTTACGAGAACAAACTAGAGCAAAACTATAAATGTGGCCCGCTGTACCTCGTCTTCCCCGTTTTCCTAAATGACCGAGGTATCACGGCCATCATACAGGATGGTTCTGTTCAAGTGTAACATGCGATGCTAGCGACGTCAGTGGCTTTTTCAGGCAGTACTGGGGCACTGCGGTGTTTTGAGCTAAATGCTAATGTAAGCATGCTGAGACACACTCCCAGTAACGGTGTTAACTAGTTTGTGTTCAGCAGGTAATTTTGCTCACCAAGTTCGCCATCTTACTTTGGCCTGTTAGCATGCTAACAAGGTAATGTAATAAAAAGTATGAGACAAATAAAAATTTTGATCTAATTGTGGCGCTAAATGAGTGGTCAGAGTACCACCAAAGTTGCTGCATTTCATTGTGAATGTTGGACGTTCACTCTTGACACGGTTTTGTCGCAGCAGGTTAGAGGTGAAGACACTGACCATAGAAAACATCATCCCTGGCCCATCAGGTCAAAATTACCGTTCCAAAGCTACACTGCTAGCGTCGCTACAAGCTAAGCAGGACTGTGATGAAAGGAAAACCGCCTCACAGTTGTTTGATGACACTTTGCAATAACAGATTTTTACAACAGTGTTCCTTCCTGCTCACAGACCTCCTGGATAAGAGGACATACAATATTACAGTAACTCCCCTCTTTGATGACAAGACAGGTCATGGCACACAGGCCCTTCACATCTGTTCCAGATATGGAGGTACGTCATTCTGGGTTTTTTTTTATGACACAGAGATAGTATTTTTTCTTGTTTTACCAGTCTGACATGATCCCCACAGATCCTGGCAATGTCAATGTCATCGATATTAAGGCTAATGATAAAAGTGCATTGGTGAGCTGGAATATGGAGTCCAAGGAATGCAGTGGTGTTGTTGTCAACTACACGGTCTTCTACGGTGCACAAGGAGGCCCACAGCTCAGTAAGTCAACCACAAAATTGTTTTCAGTTGGGAAATGAATAAAAGATTCTGATTTTATCTTGTTTTTCATTGCATTTCCATGATGTTTTATTTTATCTAGATGTTACTGTAGAAAGCACAAAGCAAGAGATCCTTTTGAAAGACCTGACTCCAGGGACTATATACAGCTGCTATGTTGAGGCCACAGCTCTTACTGGAGCCACCAAAAGCACAGAGAGCACCTTCAATACCAAGAGGTTTGGTGAGTAGTCTATACAGATTACTTCCATGTACAAGAATCACATTTAACTTTTGCATTTGACAGGAATCTGCTGCAGTGACCAGAAACTGCAAACTTGCCCGAACTGACTAGCGACATGTTAACAATGTGAAAATGTCTGTGCTCATTGAAACTGTGATCAATAGTCAGTTCCTACAGTGGAAGTGTTTAAATGTGTTCACCTTCGGGAGTGGATGGTTGTAACAAGTCAGAGTCACAAGAACGAAAGTCAGCATAGCTGCAGCTTACCTCTGTTACAAATAGCTCGGAGCACTTCTTGGAAAGCCTGGAGTCAGACTGACTAACCTTTCCACGGAAGTGATTTCATCAGTTGCAAATGTTTTACTTTTGTTGCAGGCACGCTTAGGCGTGTCAGGTGGAAGACGCTACCTGTCGAGATACTGAGTTTTGTTCTTACAAACAAAAAGTTAATTTATAAGACAAGTGAAACACACCCTTGCTCAATTCAACGCACTCAGGGGTTTTGCTGTTACTGTCTTATTTTGTCTGGCATAACCAGAAACTTACAGCGGCTGATGTTGGCATGCTGTTGCAATGTTCATATCATTACTGAGCTGATTTACCAATTTTAAAACTGTCCTCAACCAGTGTCATTATCTTAGACTAGAACTGAAAATAAACTTTGAAAAACAAACTAAACTGAAACCATATTGCCTGGTTACAACACTAACTGATATGAAATCAAAACAAGCCTAAATTCATTCCAGTCTTAGCTTTTTAGCGAAAAGGTATCAGCTTTATTTAGATTACATTACATTACAACTTTGCACAATGAAGAGAGAGCTCCTGCCCTTTTATGCTCCACACATAGAACGTGTAGACTAGGCTTATGAAAGGATGCATCATGCATTTAGCACATTTTGTAAACGTATTTTACATGAATATATAGCAGCATACTTCTGACACATACTTGTTCCTCACTAAAACATACAGAAACTACTGCAAAACTTAACTTTCTTAAAAATTGGAAACTAAACTTTGACTAACAAACGCACTCTGAAAATGAATTAAAAAGTCAAACCTTGTTGGCTGCTTGTCTTACTGTAACACAATGTTTTACCGTTTGCCAGTTATCCCATCATGTAAATGGCCCTTGTGGCTACAGTAGCCCTTGTTCAACAAGTCACGTAGTCTTGCTCAAATCAAGCCCAGCGGCTTCAGCAACCTGCTTGTGAAATTAGGGCCGCGTGTTCTGAATGTGCCAAGCAAGGAGGGAACTGGCTTTAAGGGAGGAAAGATTCTCAGTAAACCACATTGGCTTTTCCGCAGCCTCCTCCTGTGAAGGCCATAAAAGGAATGCTGCTGTTTTTTTTCCTGGTGAGCGAAGGGAAAGCATCTAAATGCCCAAACAAATTTGTGCACTGTGAGATCAGGTAGACAGCAATGACGCCTGTGTGAAATGGAACTACTTTCTTAGGTAACAATACCCTTCAGCACTGGATCCTCGGTGATCCAATTAAGCTATTTAGGCTAAGCACAACTAGTAAAGATTAAAATGTTAAAACTTTTGGGGTTTTTTTGGACTCATATGTGCATCTGGGACTTACAGTTTCTGGTAAAAGCTTCAGGGCCCAGATCTTAAGAGGATATTTATCTGCGAGTGTAATCCGGCACACTGACATCACGCATTGAGCGTAAATGAGAGAGTTTTGCATTTCTTGAAAAACACACTAGACTGTCTAGGGATTAAACACCAGAACAATGAGGTAAGGGCTTTTACTGGATATTGTTTGGCAGGAGATCACTGTTATTTCCTCAGTGTCATTTTATGATTTGGATTAATGCGATCCCAAGACACTAGAGTCAACACTTGCATTACTCACCAGCATATCTAAACTAACCCAGTTGTAGGGCCCAACCCATGTGGGATTTTGGGGGGCTGATAGGGAACTATATTGGACAATAATATATTTGTGTGTGTCTGTGCGTTGGACAAAGTACATAATTACACCATTATAAATCAATTATCCAAGCATTTAACTGTTTTATTATCAGCACGTCAGAGAACATATTTGCCGATATCAACACATCTGCCATAGGCTGATATCTGCCAGTTATAATGGTGAGGTGATACATGTGTCGGGTCCTGATAGACTGCTTGTAACTACGTTATACTGAGTATGATTGAAACTGAAGAAATTTCGTTCTTTTTCTTCTTTTTTCTTTTTTCTCCCCTCCCTCTGCTAGTTAATCGAAGCATCATAAATTATCGTGCCACTCCCGTTATTAAGAAGAATATGTGTGTCAAATAGTTTCATTCATGCATAAAGTTCTGGAGATGTGAGTCATTTTCCACAAGCTGTTGCAACATGATTTATTGTTTCTTTGACAGATCCGATGCTCAGCTCAGTGCTCGGTGTCTGCGGAGGCATCCTCATAGTTCTCGTGTTATCTCTTGGATTGTGCTGTGCTGTTACGTAAGTCAGCAACAACAGTGGGCATATTGCACTAAAATTTTGTGGAAATACAGTGAATATCGTTCACATTTATGACAACAAAATATTCAACACTGTGTCCTCATGATGGTTGCTGGTAATCTGCTTTTAAGGTGGAGGAATTTCAAGGAGAAGCCGGTGCCGGACCCTCGCAACAGTTCTGTGGCGTTGTGGCCATCAACTAATAAGGTGAACTCAGTGAGGAATAAAGTAGGAAGAATGTGCCGCTTTTTAAAGTGTCATTATTCAGGTTTTAGACATAAACAAGTATAAATAAATAGTGATTTGTATTCACAACCTCAGCCATCTTAGGTGACTTTGTCCCCTGAG
Source organism: Naso vlamingii (assembly GCA_029822935.1). NCBI lineage: Eukaryota > Metazoa > Chordata > Actinopteri > Acanthuriformes > Acanthuridae > Naso > Naso vlamingii. The sequence continues at coordinate 4,899 of JAPQLA010204133.1, read as the reverse complement.
GCAGCACTAAACACTTTTTTCAAAGAATTCTGGTAAATATTCAAGTATATTTCTTGTAAAGAAGAGTTAAAGCAGTTTGGTTGATTATATGTACATATGGCGGATCGCGTTTTTTAGACATTTTAAAGAAAACTCTTTTTTTGCTTGAAAAAAAAAAATCCAATTAAGTCCTAATCAGTGTAATTGTTTGTTGCAGTCAGGTTGGCCTTAAAAATCATCAGATTTTAAACATTCATATCATGTTTCAAAAGTACTAAAATCAGCTTTTGTAAGTTCAAATGTTCACCAAGCTTAATTGTTTTAATGCAAAGTCTCCATAGTTTATTTGCTAAAACTGCAAAAAAAGGACAATTATTTACTTTAATCCTCTTTACTTTTGTTTACCTTTTTGTTCTTTCCGGAGGCCTCTTGGTTTTTACAGATCTTTTAACTTTTTATTGTCTGTTGCCTTTCTGTTTGTTATTGTTATTATAATGTGATTTTTGTTTCATTTTGGCACTTCTTTTCTTTGATACGAGTTAAAACCTCATGATTTTAAATGGAGACACTGTACAGCTGTTATGATTCTGTATTTAGGTTTTTGTCCTCAGAATAATCGACTGAAAAGGAAACACTGTCTTTTTGTTGACATGTCCTGTCTGTTTGTCAATATGTGGATATACCCATAGGAGGTATGCCCCTTCCAGCCATTCCACAATCCATCTGAAAGCATCTGTGTGTGGGTTCACACAGAGGAAGCTCAGAGAACATCCACATCTCCTTTAGCTACCGGCACTGATGACAACTCAGCCAGTGACCAGACGGAGGAATATGCAGACCCTGTCATCATCGCAGCACCTAACAGACAGACTGAAAACCCAGCAGAACCCGTAGAAACAGAGCAATTATCTTCTTCTGGGGAATCAACAGAACTGCTTCCTTCAGAGAACAGACAGTCCAGCCCATATCGAAGCCAGGGTGCCGTGGGAACATCCACCCAGAGGACCAGTAAGCAGTGTCAGCCGGTTCCAGTGAAACCGCAGGAAAAGAAACCACCACTTGCTGTTTACGTGACTATGCACATGTTTGAACAAAGTCAGGGAAGGTGAGGGAAATGGAGACCAAAGCATAATGACTGTTAAAGAATCCAAACAAGTTAGTCAGATGTGGGAAAAAAGTAGCTGTGGTTTGACCTCGTCGGAGATTTCCATACTGGATTTTCCATCTGACATTTCAGAATGAAAGTAAAGAAGAATGAGTGTAATATTATCTCAGACTTCATGTCCAGGTAATAAAATGCAAAGTTTATGTAAAATTAAACCACATTTTGCTACTGCCTATCCTTGACTGATCCAAATTGTTCTAATTATAACAAAACAATGTGTTTAGTATTGCTTTATTAGATGAACTTGGTGAGATAATTATATGGAAATACTGTATATTTCCCTAGCAGCTGTTTTTGTTCTCATTTAATGCAAAGCCTGAACTCATTAAATTACATTTCTTTGTATTAAACAGTGACCTTGGGACCATTAACATTATGGTCGAGGCCGAAAATATTAAAGCTAATATGTACATATAGGCATCATTATTTTGTATCACAAAGCTAAAGTTTGCCCTGTGGTGGCATGTTGAAGATTTATGTAAATATTGAACATAATTTCTTAACTATGTTGCCCACTTGTTTGACATGACAAAGCTTTAACGTATTGCTATTTTTTTCTGCACAACTTGACTTCAAATTAGCAATGACTTGCACATAAGCTGCATAGTAATAGGGCATTTATTATTTCCAGATGTGTTTAAATGTGCCTGAGATAGAATGGTCATTTTTGTAGCTGTATGTTATCATATTGACATATTGAATAAATCACATAAACTGTTCCTTTTACAGATTTTCTTGTTGTTTGATTACACTGTGTTTTAAATGTGCTGTGTTAATCCATTTCAAACATGATATTGTCTTTAGAGTATGTGTTTGCTGATGTTTTTTCAGCAGAAGAGTAAATGATACAACAGTACATGCCTCTAAGGAATGTGGAATTTTGAGTCTATTTGATTAATGTAATAATGGCAAAAACTGTGAGGCTTGAAACAACTTCAAAATAATACTATAAATCTTAAGAGCAGAATCAACACAAAAAATATCATACACAAAAGATCTTTCGTAGTTTGTTTGGGGAAAAAAGGCTCATACTAAGACATGAATTTTGTAGTTTTGCGCCAGTTCTCGTGTACACCAGCAGGTGGCAGTATGACTCAGGCTGTTGTCTGAGCTTCATTCATTAACAACCAGTAGAAGACAAGCTAGTTTAGCCCTAGCTTGCTAGCACATTTAGTGTAGTGACGTTGTGCCAGCTAATTGCTAACCATTTGGATTTAGGAAAGACTGACTAAAAAGATAACATCGTTTTTGGGATGCTAACCGTAACGACATATGTTTCGTGTAAATGTCTGTCAGCCCGTCAGAATGTTGACCGGACTTAAACTTGTTGGATAATCTTCTCAGTTGGTAACGGTTAGCTGAAGGGGCCCGAGTCCGCGGTGCTTGAGTGAATCACAGCGAGGGATCACTGAGATCAGGGAGAGGGAGCATCAAGCCACAGGCTAGCGAGTTATATTCACTGCCCTAAAACCTGTCCTCAACATGTCACACACCGGACCTCCTCCTCGATGGCGGAATTGCCCCAGAAGAGGACAGCCTGTGGCAGGTGAACAAGCGAAAATAAGCCAATGTTAGAATAACCAGCTTTATTTAACATTACAGGTAGGCTAACTGTTAGCCACGCAATTTAATACAACTTGTGTGGATAGAAAATAATGCTGTAAGATTAATACTAGGTTGGTGTGTTCCTGAAGTACAATGAACTCCTTTTATTTATTTTTTTTATGTTTAACATTACTAGACGTAGCTATTTAACCAACTATTTTGTTTGTGTTTATTTTAGCTATTTAAATATTGCAAGGTTAGCATAACAACAGCATAGTAACGTTAGCATCAGTGTAACGTGAATTTTGGTCAAATCAAGTGATAACTGACATCAACTAAAATGCCGAACTCTGTGGATAACACTAATGAACAATTGAAGTTCATAGTTTTTGTAAATAACTGTCGAAGTTTGTTACTTATATGAAGTCCAAAGTAGTTTTATTATATTTTTAAAAGGAGTTTTGTGTGACACGGACACGCGTCGTTCAGCCAGCTTGGCAACTATGGTTGTGAGCTAAACTCTGCAGACGCGCGTACTTTTTGCCGCCTGACAGCTCGGATTTAAAATTTAACTTTAAACAAAAAAAAGGCAAGTTTTACGAGCTGTGTTTCATTCATTTTTTTTTCTCATAAGAAAAAGCGCATTTAAAAGTGCTAACGTTACTGAGTTGGTTAGCAACGCTGTCGGAGCATCACGTGTCCAAACAAACCGGGGCGGTAGCATGGCTGTGTATGGCCGTTATCCACTAAAAAGCCATGTCAATAAAACAGAATGTTTACTTGGGACTTGCAAGTCCATACCCGTCTGCACTTCACATTTGCCTCATAATAATGCACCAAAGTACTCTTTTTTTTAAAAGACACATTTGGTTAATGGCACTTTGAAATCCAGATGGGTCTGGAGTTTGATCAAGATTTGCCTACAGTTAACATTTGTGTGCCGTTGCATGCTTACTTTAAAATGTTACCTGTTTTTTATTAACCTGTTAAAACACCAAATTGATTAAGTGATTCATCCCAATTTTTCAGTGACATTTAATTTGATAGTGGTGTATGCATGACCATTGTTGTCAAAATTTTACAGTTTACAAGAGAGAGATTTGCAGAATTCAGTTATTAAATTAAAAAAAAAAAAAAAGATAGTCCCCACTTACAGTACAAGTTTTATAAAAGAGCCACAGTTTTTAATGCATTTATCCTCACAGGTAAATTCCTGCCAATGAAAACGATGTTGGGTCCAAGATATGATGAACAAGTTGCAGAGGAGAACAGGTTTCACCCGAGCATGCTGTCCAACTATTTAAAAAGTCTTAAAGTAAGTAACTTTCAGTTAGCTGTCTGTAACATTTTAAAAATGGAAACCCGCATCTCACATGCTTGTTTTTGTCTTTCTTCAGGTGAAAATGGGTTTGCTAGTGGATCTGACAAACACTACTCGCTTTTACGACCGCAACGACATTGAAAAAGAGGGCATAAAATATGTGAAGCTCCAGTGTAAAGGGTAAGAATAAATTTGCTGTCATTATCTCAACCTACTGTGCGCTCTAATTCGTTAAAAGTAGAATATGAAGACCAGTGTCATTCTGTTTGTTTCAGCCATGGAGAATGCCCTGTAAAAGAGACGACTGCAATGTTCATTACGCTCTGCGAAAACTTCATGGAGAGGAATCCCACAGAATTGATAGGTGAGGAAACCGAAGCTTAACCCTGATCATGTGCTTGTTGCTCCTCGCTTTCATGAAAGAACACATAAGAACTCAGATTCAATAGTCGGAAATATTTACATGACTGTTACCATGTTTTGAAATTGAAAACTTGGATCATTTGAAATTCAAGAAGATGTAAAAAAATAGAATCGAAACTGTTGCTATTATACGTCCAATCCGTGTACCCTTCGTTCTTTCGTTTTTCCGTTTCAAAACCAAATTAAAAAAACGGAAAATCAACTTCGTTTTTCTGTTATTCTGTTTAAAAAAAACGGAAAATCAGAATAACACAAAAACCACAGTTTGTGCCTGTTATTCTGTTTTAAAACACGAAATACTAATTCGTTCCCATGAAGTATTTATTGTGGCCGGAGCAAATCGAGCACCCCTAAACTGCTGTAGCCTACGTGATGTCCAAGGTGTCTTCTCTTGTTCCGTTCTTGTCGGTATTCTCGATATGTCCCACATTTAGACAGTTATTTAATTAGGCTTGTGTTTAACACT
>JAPQLA010204043.1:1233-19710 GCA_029822935.1 Naso vlamingii | reverse complement strand
CCCCCCCCCCCCCCCCCCCCCCCCCCCCCCCCCCCCCCCCCCCCCCCCCCCCCCCCCCCCCCCCCCCCCCACTGCATACTGAGATGAGCACATAGAGGACAGATTTATTATAACACGGTGCGGTTCAGGCTGTCCATTTCTTTTGGTTTTATTAAACCCAAAAGAACCAATCAAAATGTTTGTGTACAAAATGAGTTCCGAGTAGAAAACCGAGGTGGAAGTTTCATGTTTTCATTTCACGTTGATAAGAACATTTTTACAAACTTTAGGTTGTTTATGTCTTTTGAGAAAGAAAGAAAATGACAGTTTGAGTTTCCTCAAAGCTGTCGGCGGCTGACGGACTGCGACATGCTGCTGTTTGGTGGATTTTGTTGGACGATCATGAAGTTGCAGTTTTCATTTATCTCAGCAATTCAAATCAACAGTCAACAGTCGTCTACCAGGAAGGGACGGTGGGTTTCAGTGTAATGTCACGGTGAATTGGTCTGTAGTTACAGAAGTTTCTCAACTCGTGATTTAAGGAGGAAATAGCTGTTTGTTCCATGAAGCAGCTGAAAGAGCTGCTTTTGGGTTACACGTCTGTTTAGCTTCATGTTTTAGTGCCGATACATCAGAGGACACCACTATACGTTCTAAACACGTCTTTTAAATGAGCGTTTACTGTATTTTTTTAACAGATTGTCTAAGTGCACATGCTCCTCTGTTGTTTTCAATCAGCAGTGATGTCAGCAACAAGCTCAGCTCTCAGGACTGCACCAGGCATCGTAGTAAAGCTGTAGAACATTGTATATGATCGTAAAAATCCTTATTATGAGGCTTAATGTGCAAAAAAACAAACTTCTCCTTTAACTGCTGCAGTTCTCTGTAAATGCTGTTTTCTTTGTATGAGTACCTGAATAACCCCACGTCAAAAACCTGAAGTGCAGGCCAAAGCAAAACTACTTCAGACTGTTTTTGTTTCAGCCCTCAAGTCAAGAAAAAGGGATCTTTGCTTTGTCTCCGTCCATTGGATTAAAATATTTCTTTATTTTTTAATGTTACTTTTTTCAACAGAGAATTAAAAAAAACAAAGACTGAACAGAGAAAGTGGATACGAGCTCCTTAGTTCTCCTTCAAAAATGTACTTTTCATTACACATACCAGAGCTTTTATCAAGTTTGTTGTGATGGGAAACAGGAATTTGTTTGTGCCTCTTTCCTGCACTCACAACATGTAACCACAACCTCCTCTCTCCCTCTCTTATCCTTCATCTTTCTCTGCTTCCCACAAACTGTCTGTTATCTTCAACACAAACCAACCGAACAGGATTATTGCTGAGCTCTTCTCACCGAGCATCCAAAATCCAAACCAAGCAGCAGCCGTTCACTTGACATCCTGAGCTGCTCAGCATCACTCCGCTGTGTATTCCTGACACATCAGGACCTCAGAGGTCAGAGGTCGTAGTCTCTGCTCTTATTTCACTGCCTGAAGAGGAAGAAGAATTGTTTTCTGCTAAGGGAACAGTCAGTGCATCTGCCCGTGGTTTTTGCTTTTCCCACTCACTCTGCAGCACTGAGAGAGAATCTCCTGTTGTTGATGAAAGTATTTAGCGATGCATTATACGACCTGCTCACAGACCAGAGAGCAGCGCTGTTTAACCCGTCAGGGCTGCAGGCCTGAGCTCTGTTTTAAGTGCTGATATCGACATTCTGTGAACAGCCACACAAATGTAAAGTATTAATGGTTTTCTTATAGCACAGAGAGAGAGAGAGAGAGAGAGAGGCCGAGCTCTCCGGGTGCTGCGTCCTAATGTGGCCGACGTCTCATAAAAATGGTCCACTTCCACCATGTTTCATTCAGCACTCAGTGATACACCCACAGCCACCGAGCTGTCATCCTATGAAAACCACTCACTTCAATTTTTGGCTAATTTTGATGCTTTTATTGTCACTAATGGATCCCAAAAAAAGAGCACCGTCCAATCTCTGGAGCTGCTGTAACTCTTTCAAAACCCTCATGAGAAAATGTCACAATACATTATTTTAGAGTGAAAACACGAGACAAGTTGGCATTTAATGGGACAGATTGTTAAAGGTTCTAAGGAATGAAGTCACTGCCCCCTTAATGTGATGTAATTCCTTTAGAACAGGTGTTTTCTTAGCCAGGCTCCGCCCTCCTTCTGCTCAGCTCAGTTTTTGCTGTGAGTCAGTCTGGTAATGAGGATCATCTTTAGAATTGCAGAGATAAATTTTTTCAATCTGCGACTAGTGGGAGTGGCTCAGTTTGATGACGCAGAAGTCAAACACTTGTTCACAGTAGTTCAATCATGGCGGAGGCCCACAGCTTTGGTTTATCAGAGTAACAAAAACCCCTCGTTACTGAACACTACAGAATATTAAATGCCAGGAATGTTCCGACCAGACGGATAGCAGCCTTGGGGACACCAAATGTACCGCTTGTTTGTGGTTACTACATGTAGGGAAGAATAGGAGCCTTTAGTAGGAGTTTTTCTGAGACTCATGCGGCCTTGGGTAAAACACAACATGTTAAAAAAACAGTAAAAAAGTACTCAAACTGACTAAAATAGCCAATATCACAACACAGTATAATGACATCTATGTGATTAGTTCACAACATGTAGAAAACTAACGTTAGCTGCTGCTCGTCTTGTCTGTAGCCTGCAGGATGTTTGAGCCGCTGTCTCCAGGGAGCGAGAGGGCGGGGCTTCTGCTGTTAGCGGTTAGCTGTGGACTGCATCTACTTGGTGATAATGTGATTTTATTTCCACCATGCATGGCAGGAATCTGAATCACAACACAATAAAACAGCATTTATGTGATTATTGAACAGATCAGACATTAACCTTCCCCGTCGTCTGTCTGTGCCACTGAATAGCCACGCCCACAGCGTCCGTCATACAGTCGTTGTCAGTGCTGATTGGTTTAAAGCCTAGTTCACACATGCAGACCTCCAGAGGTCTGCGAGTCTTTTTTCATTCACACTAACAGACCTTCAGACTTGTACTCGTTTTGTCTCGGAGTCGCTGTGTTTTTCAGACTACAAGACACAAGACAGGGCTCAGTGACGCTCCGATGAAGGCTCACACATTACACGGCCTGTGTGTGTGTCACTGGACCAACAGCCCCGCCCCCCTGCACTCTGCTCACACAGACAGCAGACAGGCAGGGTGAGCTGCTGGGAAAGAGACAAATCTCTCATCTTCTGTGAGAACAGAGAAAATATATCATACGTAGACGGATATTTGACGGAGCTGGTGAGATAAATGTGCAGGATAATGTTTATCTAGCAGAGAAGAAGAACAAAAAAACAAGCAAACCAAAAAAAAAAGCGACTGCTCCAGTAACATTAGGCGACTGAAAGCAGAGCAGAACCGTTAAGGTTGGAGCTTACTGATAGGGCGGTCTTGAATAATGTGGCCCCGGGGCCTGTTTAATCCCGGGGCTCTGTGCCCATCCCTAGACATAATCCAGCAGGTCTTACGGTTTCCTGTGCTGTATCCGCCCGGGTCTGCTCTCATTGGCTGGGAGCCCCGATGCCTCTGAGGGCAGGGATGAAATTTCAGACATGTTTGATATCACTAGGATGTTAGCAGCTCCACCTCGAGCAGTTGGCGAGCTCGCTGGTTGGGTCTGTTAATGTTTTACACATAACAATCAAATGCACACCAAAGCAAACCAAATTTGCTTGGGACGGGGGGGAGTTGAGGGGGATGTTGTCTGGGAGCACATCAGAGGTCTCTTAGAGGACGCCCAGGTCATTTTGTCTGCATGCAAACTAAGCTTAAGGCTGCTTCAGTAATTTTACACTTAACCTGATAACACACCTGCGAGGATTCAAATTCTGCAAAGAATCCCAGAGGAGCGTGTGAACAAACAGGCGATCAGTTTGAAAAGAATGATGAAGGACGATGCAAAGATCAGTGACAACTTCCAACAACCATGTTTGTACTTCACAGTAAAGAAGCACATGGTGCTAAGTTCACAGAAAGCAGTTCCAGGTTTCCAGGATTTTCAAGCATCCATTTTAAACTTTATTGACCAGAGACAGTACTGACAGAGAAATGACACGCATCAGCGGTCTGTGCGTGGAATCAAATCAGAGACATCGTGATTAAATACCACATGGTAACGAACAGTCAACCAAAAGAGCAATATTGACCAACTATCATTTATAAGTGGAGGCTTGTGTTGCTCTCGCTGCCGATCACAGCCTGAAACTTTTCCATAACGGTCCAGTTAAACATGCCGTTGTGTTTTGGTGTCTACAGGATAAAAACAAGATGCTGTTCCTGGTTTCATGACACTGGAGACCATGGATATTGTATCAATACTTGTACTTAACACAGTGTTGTGTTGCTTCTGTGAACTGAGCAACATCTGTTATGCACCACAACACTTTATTGTGCTTTAATGGGCGCTTTCTGAAGTGGGCTGATTAGCAGATACAGCCTGTCATGTTCATTTATCGTTGAAACACTAAATCACAGTTAAACGGTGTGTCGTGTGTCTGTTCGTGAGCTCTGATGGGGCCGAAATACAGAAACTTCACAAGTCTGACGTCTATAACATCTCAGTTTAGAGCATTTTGGATTTCTGGCAAAGTTTTCCCATCTTATCTTGGGATGTGAACAGACTGAAGAACTCACTCAGAAGTCTAAATTGGGATGGTCCAACTCTATGTCAGGCTAACTCTGATGTTAGCTTGCTGGAGTGGCTAACACTAGTATTAAATTTATGTCTTGTCACTCGGCACATTTGATAAGTGTCACTCAACAAAAATGATGTAATTTTTTTTTTTTAAAGTGCCACTTAACACTTTGGTGTCGTGGAGAGTTTTGTTCTGTCGCAGACATCATCATACTTTGTCGCATAATGAGATTGGTTATTTTAAATGTCGCTATGGAGATTGCTTGAACTAGACTTCCTTGTTGATATTCTTGTGTTCGTATCAAATATGGTTACCATGGAGACAACTGAAACCTTTCACCCAGGCATTAACTGAAAAATGGTGCGCCGCTCTTTCATTCCTGTCAAGTGATGAAGCAGAAATGAGCTTTAGCTTAAAGTTCTCAGACCTCGCATTAAGGAGAAAACATGATGTTCTCTCATAGTAACTCATTTAATGCGTACGACACTTTAAAAAACTAAATCTGAACATCCGTCTGATGATGGGTGAAGTTAGAGATCTGTTGTCATGGATACAGGCATTCTTGTGTAGATTCTAAACACAGATACAGGTGTGACAGTTCCTGATTGAAGAATCGAGTTTACAGATCGGGGTCTAAGATGCGTCAGGGGTTTAAGAGTTTCCTGTAAGGAAAGATTTTTCACATCTTTGAAACTTTAGGTGAGAAAGGACGAGCAGTTGGAATATTTTCCCATCATGAGACTCCTGAAGTCTCCGCTGGTTGCCTGGTAGCAGCTTCCAGCCCAGAAAGGTCTTAAAAAGTAACTAAACAGTTATTCCTTCATTTCTTTAACAGATCAGATTTAGCTTTTATCTCATTAATCTATGGCTGTGTGTGTGTGTGTTTCTTGGTGGGCATGAGTGTGTGTGTACCGTTTCCTAGGCGATGTGTGGACGGGTGTAGGAAGGAGTAACGTCAGAGTGACTGGGCGTGTCTCCTCTCGTCACAGTCTTCTGAATCGTGAGCTGTTGGTTTTTTTCGAGGGGTCGGAGTGCAGGACTTGCTTGGTGACAAAAGTGACCACCAGACACGTCACGAATCCCCTGATCAACCAATAGGAGAAGGTGTTTGTAATCGCCTGGTTACAACCAGCAGAGGGCAGTCACTATGCACATTTAGAACGGAATATGGAAACTTCAGTTAATTTGCACTAAAATGTCAAGATTTAGACCTGAAGTAATCAACACTACTAAATACTTCTTAGCATCAGTTTTCAGCTGCAAAAAGTGGTTTAGGGGTTTAGTTACATGCTCGATAACTTGACATTTTTACACTAGAGCTTTTGTACAAAATTAATTAAGATATAACATTTTAATTAGTGAGCTGCGGGGGTGTTGGCACGTGGAGTTTGTTAGTTTACATGTGCAGACGTGAGATTGGTAACCATCTTTAAAAAAGAAAAAACACTCCAACACTTCTAACCTCAAACGACAGTAGAGTGTGACAGTGTTCGCCAAAATGAAATGTATGACTGATGGAGAGTATCAGTGAAAATTAAATGTTGCGAGGAACAAAGTTCAGTTCACCTCCTCTGTTCTTATTGTATATTTCACTGTACATGACAGGAGACAAACATTCCTAATCTGGACTTTCAAACTCAGCACTGTCAGTGCAGTGACTGACTGTCCAGCATAAATCAGGTGTTTCTTCTTACAGCAAATAAAATGTTTCTGCAGTCAAACAGTCACAGTCAGCATGTCCATGTCAGAACTATAATGATAAAAAATATAAAATCCTGTTTAATACGCTCACCATGAATCTGCTGTTTGCTGCCAGTGCCCCAAGTACACAGAATAAATGGAAAATGTAATTTGACACATTTAATATTGAAAATATTAGCTGGTTAAAAAACGAGTCACTAACAGAACTCAACTCTGGCGTGTCTGAGCTGCAGACTTCAAAGTCTGTGATTAGGGCTTGTGATGTATCTGACCTTTCTTCTCTATAGATTCCTTGTTAATAACTCTCCTCCCGGCAGACAGACGGTGGAATCAGATACTCTCTAATGTTTATTAGCTGATGAGTTTTTTCCATTAGAATCAGCAGGAAACCTCATTTCGACCCCAGACAGCACGCTGCCGTCCTTCAACCCTCGACCCAATAAAAAAAGTGCCTCCGAGCGTCGCGCTGTTCTGACCCCTCCTCTCAAACCCTCGACCTCCCTGTTGGCAAGAGAAAACTGGATTTTTCCTTTGCACTTTCATCAGAGGAGGAAAAAAAAAAAAACATGAAATGAGCTCATGTGCTTTTACGTCTCAAGGACATCTCATGCAGCAGCTCTCAACTTCAAAACAATGTCTCAGTGAAGCGCCATCAGACTTAATCTGAACAAGACTCGTAAAAATCAATCCATTTTATCTGCCTGAATCAAAGTGAAGAGTCTCTGCAGCCACTGAGGCTCCATTTGTTCCAGTTGGTTTCTGCTGTCAGTTTGAACTCTGGTTCCAGTTTTTACAATGACCGCAGTCTTTCTCTAACCTGAACCAGATCAGTTTTCTTTATTGTTATTATTATTATTGCTGACCTGAACTTTTCCACCGTTTAACCTCATGAAGATCAGCCAGAAAACTCTTCTATAAACCGTTCTGTAAGTGTCTTTGAAGGACATCTTATCAAAAAGCACAAATAAATCATTTGCAAGATAAAGACAAATTACGTGTTTTGTTGTTTGGGTCACCTGTTGGAAAGAATGAGCAAGCGTTCTGTACCAACAGTGGGATAATCAACTGTCTGTGGTTAGTTCACGGTCTGTACTAACAGTGGGGCAATGGAGTGTTTCTGGTTAGTTCACTTTCTGTTGTAACAGTGGAACAGTCAAGTGCTCGTGGTTAGTTCACTGTCTGTAACATCAATAGGATATTACAGAGAATTATTTTTAAATGAAATATCCCTGAAGGTGAAGCTGACAGACAGGACTCAGCTCTGTGCTGATGTTTTGAAACTCAGCTGTAATCATTTGTTGTTTATATTTTTATTTATTCCGAGATCAGTCGGCTTTGGTCAACTATACATTAAATAATTTCTTGGAAATTCAAAGACTCGTCTCTCGGGACGCTGTGACGCTGCCAGCATGCAGCGTTGCTTTGTAGTTGCCAGTTTGACAGGACGTGTTGAACCCGGTGCTGTTTTCACAGGCAGAGGACGAGCTGGTTAAATAAGCGATGGAAGAAGCTCGTCAGCAGAGAAGGATTATTTCCTCCTCGGCTCCTGCTGTGAGCTCCCCTGAATCTGCAGTTCATGAGTCAGACAGTTCAGTCAGAGTGAGACTGAATGAAAATGATGTCAGAGGGAGGAAGGAGCACCAACACGGGCGGTTGGAAAATGCTTCTCCAGCACATTCTCTAGTTGGAGTTAAAAGAGATTTTGAGGTCTTCGGTGCACGATATGTCATTTGTGTCACTAGAGGTTTCTCTATCAAAACAATAACAATGTCATGAAGCAGTGTGGGATCATGGGATTTGTTCATTTTGTTGAAAAGATGAAAATCTGTGAGTGACTCAGGCAGAAATGTTCACAGATGTATTAAAGTTTGACTCATGTTGCGTTTAGTCACGTTTCCAAGGATGTAGGTTTTTTTTTGTTTTGTTAGTTTTGTTTGTTTTTTTTGACATTATGATGTGGAAATGTTAACTACTGAAGGTATAAAACAGGTCGAGCACATCCCTCTGAAAGATGGTCTCAGACTTGACTGATGATTTTAAATTGGACTTTAATTTAAAACTAACGTAAGAGCTGGACAGAAAACACACAAAAACACAAAAACTCATTAGCTAGCATTATATTAGCATTGCCCATTAAAATACATGGCATTTAATTAGCTTATGCTAACTAACATGATACAACAAAAACAATCTAAAATAAATATACTAAACAAATTATTAAGAACACATACACACCTTGTGCCTCTTTGGGGAGGTGCTCATATACTTTATACATCAGTTATGACTGTTTTTTTTTTTACAACAGGGTGACTTATGTGCTTTCAAAATAAAAGCCTCTTGCTTTAGAAAATAAAAAGAGACACATTAAGCACAAGGTAATTAAAAAAAAAAAATGTGTGTGTGTGTGTATGTAAACAACACAAATGACAATCAAATTTAGTTATGCCTTTTTTTTGTTGTTTTTCGAGCCAAAACATTAACTGGTGTTATATACAACAGGTTTATTAACTAAACATCAGTTCTCTTGGTTACTCAGTAAAAAGCTGATTTAATTTTTTTGTAGCTCAAAGAAGAGAAATTAGTTTTCTGGCTTTCAGAAACATTTGAGAAATTTGAAAGCCTAATAGAAGAACAAGCATTAGCTGCTTAATTTTTTTTTTTTTCACTTCTGCTGCTAAAAATCTCATCCATCATGAATTCCTTCAATTTATCTGTTTAATATTTGGTCTAAAATTGTCAAAATGAAGGAAAAATACCCAAGCATTGTCTTCAGATCTTTAGAGTCTAACTAACAGATTTCTTACCAGCTGAAGGCTGATGGTGTAAAATTCAAATGTGACCTGAAATGTGTCCATTGACACTGATTTTTGGTCCCTCTGATTTTTGTTCATCACACTGTTAGAGATCACTATAGTTAACAGACAGCTGGCTACGTATACGTTTTTTGAGACCTGTCTTCAAACTGTCCATTTTCACCATTGGGGTCGCTCGAGTCACTTTTAATCAAAGATACTTCAAAGAATTTCATCAGTTTTTCACCAGAATAACTGCCCCTGCAACAAAATATGCTTATGTAAGGACTAAAGCATGATCAAACATTGCGGCGATGTGTTTATGGACTCACAGAACTCAAAGTTTAAGATCATGTTCAGTCTCAAACAGATCTTGTTTATATTAACGTGCTGAGTCTTTTTTTTGGCCAAAGTTAGAAGCAGGTTTTATGTTTTCATGTTGATTTTCAGCTCAGAGGAAGACCCAGACCTCAGCTGAACACAGAAAATGACTGAAAGCACAAAACCCAACTTGTTTATTTTGTGGTGAAAAATCTCCCAGTGAGCACTCACTGGGCGGAAAATGTTCTGGAAACTTTGCTTGAACTTATCAAACTGTCGTACAAAGACTGCAGGAACTTGTTTGGTATGTTCTGTCGGATAAATGGTAGCTCGCAGTCTTGTATAAAATACACAAAAGCCACACGAGTAAAAGTAAAGATACCTTCCTGAAAAAAGGACTTTGTTAAAAGTGAAAGTCACCTATTAGAATATTACTTGAGTAAAAGTCTTAACGTAGCTGGTATCTCTTGTACTTAAGTGTCGAAAGTACAATGAGTATAAATATACTTAAGCATTAAAAGTAAAAGTACAAGTAAAAAGTACATGTAAAATGCTGTTTAAAAAGCATCATGTTTGACTTTTTATAAAAACTGTTTATTCTTCATTTTTGTAGCCTCTGGTCTACACAAGGACAGAATATCTCATTTATAAAACAAAATGTAAATAAAGTGCTAAAAAAAACCCCACAACTTTCAGAAAGTTTTTCTAAACTTTTTAAACTCCTGTGGACCTGATTTGAACACAACAGGCAAAAGTTTAGCTGAAGCTGAATCTGCAACTGGGCCACTGCTTCTACAACAAAACGAGTTAAAATCAAACATAACTTGACTACAGCAGCACCCAAAAGAACAACCAAGTCATTGCTTGAAACTGAAAAATGACCTGTTAGTGTGAAAACGACCTCAAATGGAGGAAAAAAATATGCGAAGCCTCTCCAAGTCTTTCACTTTCGCGTGCGCCGTGCAAACACGTCGCAGCATTTCTCCACTGAATCCCAGGGCACGCTGGTGGGCCCCCCAAAAAATATTGCTATAAATACAGCACTTGTCATAGCCAGAAACTTTATAAACTGTTTAAATCGTCCGATTTTCAAGTTTCTAATGGTCACTGAACGCCTTACGTGTGATGTCAGACAAGTACTGAAATCTAAGCATAAATCTAACTTAAAGCTGTGACTTTTCATCAAATTTGCTTTATTCCTCATGTCTTCTATAAAAATCTGCTGAAAACAAACTGTTTGCTCCGTCTACATTCTGTAAAAAATAAAAAATTCTCATTCCTTTGTGCACTCAGAAAGCCAGGACTGATTCAGATAGGCCCTCCCCTCGCTTCTCTGTAAGTCATGAGCGCAGTGAACCCTGAGTGCTGCCTGGCAGGATGCATTATGCAGCCTGAATACAGGCTGCAGAGTTACTCCTGCACATATGTAGAGCCACCAAAATATTTTTCCTATGTTCCTCAGACTTGAAGGCACCTAAAAATATTTTGCTTATATACTGACTCCTTATTTTTTCAATCTTTGTAAATTAAAAAATCTGAGAAATTCATTGTTTGATTTTTCTTTTTTTTATGATTTAGAGCATTATAACTTTGTTACAATGCACAGCAGACATTGTTGAGTTGCCTCTTTCTCTTGCTGTAGTTGTCCTGAATCCATAGAGGTGCAGGACTTTATACTGCAGTAAGAAATGAGCCCACAGTGAGTAAAAATGTGACAGAGGCAAGAAACGGCAAGTATTGGTGCACTGCTAGTATCAGTTTTCTTCCCGTTTTATTTAGTAACTAGTCACGAAGATGCTTATGGGAAATGTATTGTAGTAAAAGTATCTGTTTTCTTTGGAAAATGTGATAAAGTAAAAGTCTAAGCTGAGAGAAATAGAAATAGTACAGGCATCCAAAAACCACTTAAGTACATTAAAAAAGTATTTGTACTTTGTTACTATACAACACTGGTAGCTTGTCTTCCTCTTCAGCTGATAACATGTGGGGACATTTTGCGAGCCTGTAGCAGCATCGACCTGCGGGTGAGCACTTCTCTCTCCCTTTGCAAATGAATGTTCTGAGTTTTGGTGGAGACGGACAGCGCAGGTTTAGCAGCGAGAGATGAGAGTCTGGAATTCCACAAGGCGATTTTAACTACGAGCTCAAAAAACACGTCTATACTGCATCGATCTCACTAGTGCCCCTAAAACTACAAACCTTTCTGTACGTGTCACAGTAAACCACAAGCTGCTGTGATGAGGACAGCTCAGCTGCCAGAAACACACAGAGAGGAGAAAAATAAGAAATAATGAAACGTTAAAATCTAGCTGCAGATTTTTCATCTTAAAAAAAGTCCTGTCATCGTATAATAATGATTTCTACTGTTACTTTACTCTGCATTGATTCTAATGAACTCAGAGGTATTTAATAACGTGATCATCAGTCAATAAACAAATGATCAGAACGACTCAGTCTTCTGTCGTCATGGGAACGAGTGCAGTCGCTTATCTCTCCCATCTGTGCTGTTTGTTTTGGGATATCTTTTTTTTTCTTCATCTCCTCTCACTGTTTGTCTTTTCTGGTTCAAACGTTAAAGACACTAAATGTTTCCACAGGAAGTAAAAGGTTGCATTTCCTGTCCATCTGGCGTGTTTACTGGTCTAACTGGGACAATTTGCCCTGGTCTGTCGAGAAGCTCTGAGGACGAAATAAACAAGCTGAAGACGTCATTAGAAGTTTTGGTAATTTGAAACAGTCATTTTCATTATATGTTGTAGATGAAAGGATGACGGGAGTTTAAAAATAAATGGATTGAGTCGCTGATAATTAAAATCATTTTCACAGTTCCTGTCGAGAACAGTTACAGCACATGTCGTCCGTGAAGTCTGGTCATCTGCATGTGTAAAATAAACTAATGTTTACTGTTGCTAGGTGATGGGACATTAACAGTTTCTGACATTTGTAAAAACATCTGTCATCATGTTAAATCTTCATCTGGTCCTCTGGTCAAAAGACGACTTTGTGGTTTGTTGCTGTTTTAAAGGAGCAGTGCTGTTTTTCTCCCTCCACTAATGTATTAATACTACAGTGCAGAAATACTCTGTTACAAGTAAAAGTCCTGCATTCAGGTTTTACTTTAATATCAGTGCAAAATTATTAGAATCTAATCCTCTTGAAATACCAAAAGTTAAAGTACTCATCATTCACAGTAACTTATATATGGTTATTGAATGCGTTAATGTGAGACTATCTGTTTAATATTGCAGCTGATGAAGATGAAGCTAATATTTAGTAGTTTCTGTTCTGCTGTGCTGCTTGTGAACGTCCCCTCAGAGATCTTAGTGCAGACAAATAGAGGGTGTGCACGTGACGTCACTGTCGGCGCAGTCACCGCTCATATGCCCACTGAGTGGCACCGTTAAGGTACAGTTTGTGTGCTGCCAAAGGCACAAAAACACATTTAAAATGGTTAAAGAGCTGTTGTGTGATTGACTGCACAAAGAGATTTAACAAAAAAGCCAGAGATTTTTTTTACAGTCTGCTGAACAAAGAAGCAAATGGATTGCTTCAGTTCACAGAAAGAACGGGAGAAACAAGGATCTGTGGGAGCCAGTTTGATTTGGGGTAAAATCGTACCTTAACTCATGTTCTGTGTAACTGTTAAGTTTTTGTTGGGATTTATTAAAAAGCTTCCATGATCATGAGCCTTGTGTTCACACAGAGCAGCCAAGACAAACCCGCTTTTCTTTTCTAAAGGGGCGAAGCTGCTCCACAAAGCCAGTTTAGACCATTAACCAGGTCGCTTTAAAACTCTCTACAAAGTCTGTTGAAATTGTGTTTATTAGCGTCCTCATGGTTGGCTGATGTCCGGACTTTGATATGCCTTCAGGCTTTGTGTATTTTCAAAATCAGGTAACAGGAAGTGTCAGGAAACCCAAATTCTGGTCACAGATCAACGTCAGTGGTGCTTCACTCAGTCGTAAGGATCACTGTCGAGTCCAGCTGCCTCTGATTTAAGCAGATATCGATGGATGTTTTGCCACTTTGTCTGACTGTGGGAGCCACGTTCAGGAGGGGAAGTGACATCAGCACATACCCTCTATACATCATAATTTATCTGTCCATCACATTTTCCATCTGCCGAGCGACTAAAGATATCAGACAAATGTCGGGGGGGGGGGGGGGGGATGTAGTTTCTCCCTCTAAAATATCAAGTCAGGTCAGTTTCATTTGTATAACGTCAAATCACAGCAAAGTTGTCTCAAGACACTTTACATATAGAGCAGGTCTGGACCACACTCTGTGGTTAAAATATATACGACAGTTTCAAGCAGTTTTCACACATAAGCAAGCCAATGTAGTGAAGTAGAGTAATTAAATAGCAGAAAATACAAATACTCTGGTGAAGTACTAGTAACTCAAGTATAAGTATAACCCTTGTACAGAAAGGAGGTAAAATGCGCAGCAGAAAGGGTGACTGAAGATCAATACAGCTACATGACATGGTTTGAAATCACTACATCGATCAGGATCATTATCATCTCAGTGTCCAACAGGAAGTGGAGACATGAGTGGAGCACCGTGCTTCCTGTTTCCTCTCTCTCTCTCTCTCTCTTTGATTCACCGCGTGAAACCGAGGCCAAAACATGCAGACAAGATCAACATTTCCACAGGAAATCTCTCCTCTGCGCCCTCCGTCCACCATTGATTTCCCATTAAAGCGTTCCCACGAGAGTCCCGTGCAGCGGTTTGTTCCCTCCCCCTCCTCCTACCGTACACGATCCTGTTAGCATCTCCAGCATTAGAATTCACACTTAGCCTCCACTCCCACGAGTCACACGCCTCTCTTTAATCAGCAGCCCGTCTACTGTTAATTAGCCTCACACACACACACACTCACTGCACACACAGTGTAAACACACACGGTTGAACAGTGTGACCTCTGTTGGTTCATGCCGGTACGCGTGTAGAGCTGCAGTCACCTGTGTGTTCAGTGTGGAGGAGAGGAGGCGGCCGCAGGTGACAGGTGGATGGATTCAAAGTGAGGCTGCATTTCGTCGTCACACTGTGTCGATGCTGCTGTTAACGGGCAGCATGGAACCGTTCCTCTTCTATACGATGTTCAGTTGTGTTCTTCCTTTATCCAAAATGTTTCCAACAAAGTTCAAATTCGGAGAAATCTGTCAACGTTTCATTCACTCTCCTGTCTCTGATATCCAGGCTAACAGCAGTCAGAGAGTGAGGAAGGAAGTCAGCAAACGTGACGAAACATAACGGGAATCAAACTTTAAAACATCACCTCGTCCGTGAACATTTCTGCCTGAGCACTTACACTGATTTTCATCTGTTTAACACTTAATTAAACAAATCCCATGATCCCACCCTGCTTCGTGATGTCATCAAACTTCGTCTTTGCTTCATTGTTTGATAGGGAGCCCTCTAGTGACAGAAAGTTTTGTTAATTTTAGGGTCCATGTGTTGGTTTTAAATGGAAAATTATATTCAGATTTGTGTTTTTATTGGTGTAAAATCACCTGAAAAATCGAATCATTGTGTTTTTGTAAACCACATCACAGGGAGCATCTGTCTGTCTGTCTGTCTTTCTTTCTTTCTTTTTCTTTCTGTTTCTTGTGACGTTGAAGTCAATGGCAGCCCATGCAACCTGACATATTATGGTCCAAAGTTGTGAAACTGGGCGGGTCAATTGGTCAAAGGGTGGCGCTGTATCAAAGTGTTCAAAACAAACTTTGAACAGAGATATCTCACGGCCCGTTTGACCCAGAATCATGAAACTTTGCTCACATTCCATTAATCACAAGGAACAAATTTGTCTCAAGGACCCATAACTCCCGGTCTTTAGATTTTCCGCCATTTTGAATTTTGTGAGAAACACTTCAAATTGAACTCGTAGAAATTTTCGCTGATATGCACAAAACTCAGTACATACAATCTAAACACCAATATCTACAGTTCCATCTGGGGCAAAGTTTGAAAAGTTAAAAAAAATAAACCCACGCCATTACAAGCCAATGAAAATTGCAAAGGGTGTGGCTTTCAGAAAAAGTTGGCCATTTTTTTACAAAACTTGGCAGAGTGGTCGAGGATCAGTTTAGCTATGTGGCTTTCTGACTGCCCCGCCCCTCATCGCTGCTCGGAGCTATAATTTGATGTATATTTCATGACGTCTGAGGGTCAAAAGCTCCAGGCAACATTCTGAGCTGATGGTCGGTCAGCTGCGATGGACAGTTTGGGGTTTTTCTGGAGCTTGTGGTTGACTGAAAAAGCAGAAATTGTTCAGAGAGAGTTAAGGATGTCTGACTGTATTTGCGAGCACTCCCACAACGAGATGGAGCTGAGCATACATCATAATTTATGTGACAAACAAGTTTCTATCACTATTTATTACAGACTGTATTGTTTTTCCAAGAAATTCTCCCTCAAGCACCCTTTGAGGAATGGAGGAAATATTGCTGTTTCAGTAAGAGAGTCATGAATCTCCTGGAAATGCTTAAATTACACTTCAGTAAATATTTGTCTTTAAAAATATTCCAATTCCAAGTTTAAACTGTGACATGATCAGAAATATGGGATTTAGTCTTTTGATTGTTCTGTGGAAGTTTTGTGTCTCTTCAAGCCAAAGTTGTAGAACAAAGTTCATGTTCTTCATACTTGTTTATGTGAACAGGTTACATTTGATAAAGTTTAACATTGCAGCTTTGTAAACACAGACTCTAAATATGTTTTAGACTCTAAATGTGGCATCTTTTGGCTGATGAAGGACAGGTCAGTGAATGCAACATGGACAATATTCACATTAGTGTAAACTTTTCCATCATTTTTAGGATTCTTCTTAATTTTCTATAGGGGATGGGGGGGGTGGAGTAAGTCAGGAAAAAGAGGTGATACTTCATTACAAGTAGGCTGCAAGTTCTGCACTTAAGTTTTAAAACTGAGATCAGAAAAGTAACTATTACTCAGCAATGTTTTAGAGGACAAAGCGTGAAGTATAAATACTTCAGTAATGTAGAAGAACCACAATATTTGGTATTTGAGTAGTTTAGTTTTTGTCTCTGCAGGTTTGTGACTTCATCTCCAGCTCTCTGCTGAACGTGCTGTGTGATGATGAGCTGATGTGTTTCGCTGATTCTCTTTGAGTGACAGAAGACGATTTAGTCCAGCAGGAAAAGAAACAAACACGATTAGAAAGAAACAGAGTTTGTGTGCAGACGCTGAAGCTGGGCGCAGAGAACTTGTAGCTTCACTTTTACCAAAATGTTTCATTTCTGCTGCCGTCACCGGGACAAACGGTGTGTCACACACGTGCATGTGACATAAATGTTCATGTAGGAGAGGCTTCGTTTTGACAGAACCTTTGTCTCAATCTGTGAGAAAGCCTCCTCTGCTCTCCTCTCAGGTCTGTCACATGCGCTTCAGAGAACTCTGCGCCCTCTGAGGATGAAACTGAGGCTGCACGTTGATGTGTTTGACCTGTGGAGCTCCGGAGAGCAGCTGCGTCTTTACAGTGTCCACATCCGATCGACGCTGCTGCGTGTTGACGTGAGAGAACCGAGCGTTTGTTCACCGTCAGCAGGCCGCGAGCCCTTTTACTTCAGCCCCATTTAGCCCGAGTGGAAATGTGCTGGATTCCAACATGCGCACTTGAAGACGCCACAGTGTGCTGCTGGTGATTATGAGTGAGGCTTAAATACAGCGAGAGGGAGGGCAGGAGGTGTGTGTGTGTGTGTGTGTGTGTGATTGGGGGGGTTCAGGTAAATTGGGCAGGCAGTGGTGGGAACGTCTTTCCTCCCGCCAGAGCAGATCGCCCTGCGGCCAAAGCTGTGACCTGCACGCCTAAACTCTGCGCGGACTTATGTTGCCACATGACACGCAGCACGCCGTCCGTCCACAGCGGCTCCACCGACACCTCGTCAGAGCTCCGGAGCATCGTGACCCTCAGCGCCACAGGGACACGTCAGGACGGCTGTCGATGTCCCTGAATCTGTCCTGCCTCTCTTTGACCTGCAACCCCCTCCTCTCCAAAAAACACCCTGCCTCATCTTTTCTCGGACTGGAGAGGATGAACCTGTGGAGTGACTCGGCTCGACTCAAACACAGTTTCCTTCGTCGGGAGCGAAGCACCGAGCAGCTGAACTGACGGGCAGGAAAAAGAACCTGCGACAAAAAACCTCAGCCCTGCTTTCTTATTCCCCTCAGCTGTCAGAACCGCAGGCTGAGCCGCCACAGCGCTCAAGGACTACCGCAGTCCTCCCAACAAACACACACTACCACACACACACACACACACACACGAGTCACACAGCGATGAAACACTCACCAGTGGAAGCGATATCCATCACGTCCCATGCAGCAGCAGATATTCAGCAGGTATTCCTCGCATGGCTGCAGCAGCACTGAGAGCGCGCGAGCGCGCGCGTGTGTGTTTTATTTAAGGCGTGCAGCGCTGCATGTTAACATCCAGCAGCAGAAGCAGCAGCAGCTATTTTCCTGTTTTGCTCGAGTATGTCCAAGAACCGACGTCTTCTGTCTGCTCCTCTCCACAACGACAGAGATGTGTGTGTGTGTGAGAGAGAGAGAGAGAGAGGCAGAGAGAGAGAGACAGAGAGAGAGAGAGATATGAGAGAGAGAGAGATATGAGAGAGGGAGAGAGAGAGATGTGAGAGAGAGAGAGAGAGATGTGTGTGAGAGAGAGAGAGAGATATGAGAGAGAGAGAGATATGAGAGAGGGAGAGAGAGAGATGTGAGAGAGAGAGAGAGAGGCAGAGAGAGAGAGAGATGTGTGTGAGAGAGAGAGAGATCGGAATTAAAGGGAGAGAGACACAGAGTGAATGATAGGTTGTGTTTGTCGGCCCTCCATCCTTCCTCTCCTCTGCTGTTGGAGAGGAGATCATCCATCACTTTATTACACACACACACACGCACACACACACACGCACACACACACACACACACACACAAAGAAACACACAGAGTATCAATACTCACTAATACACACATTGATACATTCCAGTTCCCC
>JAPQLA010204009.1:0-19716 GCA_029822935.1 Naso vlamingii | reverse complement strand
ACGAGGATTCGAATGAGCTCCAACATGCGCGCCAACGACCTGGTACCATAACTGAGTTTACAAAACCCCGGGTATTACTTTATTTTTCTTTTATTTATTTTTTTCCTTTGACTTAAAGGGTCACAGACACATTCAAAGGGTGAACGCCCCTATTTTGTTTTGGGTGTGTGTTAATAAACATTTCATGTGTTTCAATGTGTATTTTGGGTTGAAATGTTTATTTATGTCTGATTAAGGTGATTATAGTAGGGCTATTATGGTGAAAGGTATGCATGGGAGTTATAAGTCCACCTTAACAATATAGCTACCTAATCAGCTAACCAGGCCTCTCTGCAACCTAGGCAGAGTCATTTCTGTGGTTAACCTAGACTTTAATGTTTTTGTAGACTCCCTTCAACTCTCCTCCCATGCAGGTGTTATCAGGTGTAAAGGGGTTAGTTCATGATAATTCTCTAACAAATTAGAGTTGAGCGGGAGGGCTAGATTTGTACAATTAATGACACAGCAAACCATCTTAAGTTATCTATCTTTAACGGCTCTGTACACCTCTAGCTTAAAAGCTAGCGCAAGCCCTGTTCCAGAAGGCAGTGATGTTGGACAAATGACATGTGGTTATTAAATGTTTATATTAGATGTTATTGGTTAAGTTCATACTATTCCCAACTTTATTTTCATGTAAGGATTATAAGTTGTGTTAGTGGAGAAGGCATGGTTGGTTATAAAGTAGATGTAAAATGTTGACGAATAGTTTATTTGCCACTCAAGTTAGTTGAAATAGGTGCTTGCGGCTAATGTTTTACTAGTGTCTTTGCTCTACACCAGCTAGACACCACCACTGACAGTACAATGGGGCTTGAAAGGGCACGTGATTGCGCAATGCATTGTGGGTCGCAAGCACCATTTTTATGGGCATTGTTTTGTTAACCCTGCTTGAAGAAATTCAGCAAGAGAAGATTATATTAAAAAAATAATGGATCGGGCAAAGAAGAAGTGTCTTGGTTGTTCCACAGACAAGCTGGACCCTGTTCCAAAGGCACGCTACCTAGAGAAAATGAAGAAAATTGGTGGGCTGGATCCTTACGAGAACAAAGAGTGGTCTGGTGATTTGAATGAGCTGCTGCTGTCATCTGAAGCCAGAGCTGGTGCTTTATCTTGTAAGTGGAGTAAGCTACTACACTGGCGATGAATTCTGGAATGCAAAATCTCTTAGGGCCCATGGTCAAACAAACTTTGGATGGGTGCAGGACCTGTGAATTTTCAAAGTCAACAACCAGAAAACCATTGTCATCTCAGAGGTATGTCAACATCACAAGCCTCATACCAAGTTTTGCCTCGACTGTGCCAATAAAGGCACAAAAGCCCAAAAAAATATTTTTAAAAAAAGAAAGAAAAAAATCTTCTGTCCCGACTGCACAGCTGGGGAGTTGGTAGTCCCTAGTTCTATTTCAGTGATTGCTATCAGAATATAGCCATTATATAGCCATTTAGATCTATTTTGCACTTACAATAACCAAAAATTACCACTGACATCACCCAGCTGCTAAGGGAGGCTCCACTTGAGCCATGGTTTATCCTATTATTATCCTATTTAAGTCTCAAGGTGGAGTCTGCCAATTGCACATGCACGGCTGGCGTGGCTGAATCCTGCACACATGTTGCAGGTCTGCTGTTTAAGACTGATGCAGCTGTGGGGATATGGAGATCCAAGACGTGCACCAATGAGGCAGCCTACTGGATGTTAACTCGTGGTTTGAGGAAGGTCAAGCCGGCACCTGTCTATGCCATCAACTACTCGACTGCTGCTGCAAGGAAGAATAACTTGGACAAGCTCATTCTTGGAGAGGGTGGAGTGCCAGGGATGCGGACTCACGCTGGCAGCACGTCTTAAAGCGGATGACCCCACACATATGGACATGTCAGTCTTTTATCAGGCTATGCACGCTTGCCAGTCAGCTTACAATATCGGAACAGCTCTGTCAGCACTACACAGACTCGGTTGAGCCATCTATAGCGTCAAAATCACTAAAGCGCCTTTGTGACCGTGAAAAGGATGGTTGTGAGCTCTCTGTCCTACACCAGTAGTGTGAGGGCCTCAGGCATGTGGTAGCAGTATCTGAGACCCAGGCAGCAGCACTGGAAAAAAAGACAAGACAGCAACACAGATCAGACGGCTAGTATACACTGAGAGCGGGGAAGCATCACTGCCTCAAAGATCCATGCTGTGGTGTCCACCAGTGTTTCCAAGCCTGCCCTCTCCACTGTGAATGCTGTGTGCTACCCAAAGACAACAAGACTTGAGAAACTTCCAGAAGATTTGCAGTGGGGGATAACAAATGAGAAAGAAGCGAGGCAAAAGTTCTTCACAATGACAGCACCAAACCACAACAACCTGACACTGAAGCAATGTGCATTTGTAATTAATCCCTCATTTCCAGAGGTTGGGGCATCCCCTAATGAGCTCAGTAATTTCTCCTGTTGTGGAAAAGGCTGTCTGGAAGTGAAATGCGCATCCAAGCACTGCTACAACACTGTCCTGCAGGCTTGTGAGGATAAGAACTTTTGTCTCCAGTTCAATGACAAGTTTGCCTTGAAGTGGACACACAAATTCTACAGCCAAGTTAAAAAAGATACAAACCTTTGTGAATGGGGCAAAGTTTTGTGACTTTGCTGTATGGATGACAGTGGACTGCAAGGTGGTGTGAATCATGCCAGATGTGGACTTCCAGACGACATTACTGGCAAGGGCACGGGATTTTTTTTTTGTTATAAAGTTGCAATCCCTGAGCTTGTGGCATGTCACAAAGGCATGCTACCTAGAGAAAAGAGCCACCTGTGCTACCAGATCCACCTGCTGCTAAGCCTAAGCCTTTAACGGAGGCACACCACCTCCGTTAAAGGTCAGTCGTGCCCAAAGTGAGCCATGGCTCTGTAGTGGCTGCCAAGAAAAGAATGTAAGGGGGGGGGTTGGACTCGGAGTGACCATTCCATGTGCGCATGCACACACACACACACACAGCCGTATATTACATACTGGTTTTGCTTGCATATTTGGACTGACTGTTGGCCTTGGCAAAGGTATATGCGCTCTTAGAGTTCGCTTCTAGTTATACTTTGTTATTATCAAATTTTTACAAAGAAGCTTTTATTTTACGATTTCTACATTGTGGTACCTTCTAAGTGTTATTTTATTATATTTTATGTCTGACTGTTGCTTATTTTTTATCTCAGTGTTAGCAGAAAAGATGTTGTTGTTATGATCTCAAATGCACTGCTACTGAGGGCACACCGCCACTCTATAGAGTATATTTGTTTACAACTTTGGGCTCACATCCTGCCCCATTCTAAACAAAGAAGCTGAGATTTTGTGCCCCAGAAAACACTGACCTGAAATTCAAGCACCTTTACACTCCCATGTGACCCAGTATTAATATTTCCTTTGATTGTTCTGCCTTTAAGTTGTTGTTTTCATATTTCCTACCATCTCAAAGTTTGTATCTTGATTGTCCAGCATGAGTGCCTTTAACTATGTTACTGTACTGCACTGAAATATTAATAATAAATAATAAAGATATTAAGAATTGGAATGGTTTGACATTGATTTGTT
This sequence comes from Naso vlamingii, assembly GCA_029822935.1. Classification (NCBI taxonomy): domain Eukaryota; kingdom Metazoa; phylum Chordata; class Actinopteri; order Acanthuriformes; family Acanthuridae; genus Naso; species Naso vlamingii. The sequence continues at coordinate 16,112 of JAPQLA010204009.1, read as the reverse complement.
TTCTCAACCTGCTTACATTATCTATTTATGGTGATGACATAGATGAAATAGTGGGCAAGCCCACACCTAAGTCTTTGACGTGATGGTACTAGACAGCATTATCCAAACAGGAAGAAAACACCACCCGCTCTGTCTCCATTTAGTTCCTTTATAAAATCATTGGGTATACAGTTGTTTCAATAGACAGCTGTTTTCATCAGGTGAAGGTGGCTTGTCTGCTGAAACGTCTGGAGTACTTGACACGTTCATGAAGCAAGTGACAGGCTCCACAGAGCAAGTGGTACTTTGCTCCTGTTCAAACCAAAGGGGGGGCTATTGGGTGAGTTGAACCTCAAATGTGCAGAAGAGGATTACAGACTTTTAACTTAATTTGCATGAATAAGCCACGGAATTTCACAGTGGTAACATTAAGATCCCAAACAACAGTGATGTGTTTTATATGTTTTATAATAAAATGACAAAGTAACTTCCGTTAGTTTGTTGTGGATTTCAGATTTGATGGCTTCTTAGCGGCAATTTCAAAACAGTCCAGAATAACTGCAACACGACTGCCAAATGCCTCTATGGACTGATGTGGCATTGTGACTTGCAGGCAGTGTCTAGCAGGCCAGTGTACCAAAGGTGACAAGAGAAATGGAGAACACCCATGGTCTTTCTAAACATTTTGGACACAGTTGTATGACTTATGTGGAAGACGGGTGCAAGGTGCTGTTGTGGCAGATCCTCAGCAGCCTCAACAGGTGGTGTAGCTTCATGTGTAGCTCCATGCATCTCTGCATGCATCTCTGCAGCTTCAACCATATCTGGTCTGGGAGGAGCAGGTGTAGCAAGTGCACTGTTAACTGCTGTTACAGTTTACTGTCTCTTTGTCCTTCGGTGAAATTGCTCAGTGTCTGCTGCTTTCACCTCTGTGTGCCCGAGGTGTAAAGAAGGTGCCCAGTCTAGATGGGTTTCGTTCATTTCATAAGTAGGCTTCCCTGAAAAACACACACAACATATTTTTGATTACTTTTGTAGCAATGCAGGACTTTGGATTTGATTTTTGCTCCTCATTAGCTGGCACAGAACATCAGCTAGTTATCAGTGGTTCTGGTCCGATCTGGTTTGACCTTCCATTTTAACATCATCTGATGCATCGGCACACCCACTGTAACTTATATATATATATCAGATCAGACATTTGCAGAGACAACAGCCAGCTAACGTAAATGTTAGATGTGCCAGTTTGCTGGCTGGTGCTAGCTTGGATAACGCTAGCAGCCTACTCAATGCCATGTGTGAAGACCGGGGGGGGGGGGTAACACTAACCACATAACATATGCTTTGATTATAACTTACCGGTGTGAAAATGCTGTGAACACACCAACATGTGTCGGTTAATCTTGCTGAAAGCGATGTCTGGTCATCTTATGGCTGCTACCCATGCCATTCAGCACGTCTTTGTAAGCTCAGAGATCCAAGGTCCCTGGGTTTGTTTCCAAGTTGGAAAGGAGAAGAATCTCACTCCATCTACCTATTTCCCATACCGATCATGAGAACGGTTGTTGCAACTGACCACACAGCAATTCTGCACCATTTCAACTCGCTAAACGTCAATGAAACACGAGCTATGCGGCCATTATTGTAGCAAAACTATTTACAAATGTGAGTAAAGAGTTGTGAATCTGTATTTCAGTGCATGAGAGAGTAATAAGATTTGAAAATGTGTACAAATATCTGCAAATGCTTGTTCAGAATCATGAATGCAATCACGCTTGTAAATGCAAATGTCGATAAATACGTACACCGATCTGTGGATGTGTGGACATGTCTGCGAATGTGTGAACAATTCTGCAAATGAGTACATCTGTGCTGTAGCCTAATGTTACTAAACATTTTGTTGTGTTAAGCTAGAAGTAACATTAAAGGTAAGCTTTTCTACGTAGCTATTTTAGCTTATACCTAATAATTGTTAGCTGACAATCTAACGTAACGTTACCTATAAGGTACTTTGTTGTGTGTGTGTTTGTGTGCGCATGCGCAAGCGCAAGCGCACACGGGTGTGCGTTTTTATTTCTGGTTAGCATGCGATGATAGCTCATGTTAAAAAGCTTGCTAATTTGCTATGGGAGTCAGTGGAGGCTGATGCCCCATGTGTATTAACTGTCATCCTCTTCTCTCTGTAGACAATGCAACAATGTGAGATGTGAGCAGGACAGATCTACGATTCAGTCCCAGATAGGCCAGTAAGGTTATATGGTCTACTATATATATATGTATGATCCAGCTAATATCACAATGCTATGAGTTTCCATTTATGAACCAAGCTATGAACTGGACTAAAGCAAAACAAATGTATGACTTGCTATCTAGTGTGGTTTGTGTGGCTGATTTGCCTAAGCTACTGAATTTTAGTGTTATTTATAGTTTATTTGTATCAGTACGTATTTATATATTTACTGACACGTATCCTTAGACTTGGCTTACCACCATCACTTGCAGTTCAGTGGGAGTACAGTTAAACTAGAACTGCACAATTTAGGGTTAGGATTATATAAACTATCGAGATCCAATTTATAGATTAAAAGAAAACTTGTCTAAAATTTTGACTGTTTACTGAAATGGTCAAACTTAATTAAAACTTTATAATTATTATTCACTTCAAGCGTCTTTTTTTCTGCATGGTTTCTTTATAAACCTAAAGTTTTCATATAAGCTGATTATCTGGCTAATGTCTACAACATACACACTAATACTTGTGTATCTGTGAGAGGCTAATAATGACCTACCAATGTAGTGGTCTGCTTTACTTTGGACAGGTGATAATAAAAGACAACCAAAAATGTATTTACAGTCTTAACTCTATATTTTGAGATGTGCATCTTTCCAAATTAAAAAGTACTGACAACAAAAGAAGCGATCCTTGATAGTTAATTCTGTAGTTTTCATTACTGAAGCACTTATCACACTCAGTTATTTTTCTTCCATAGTAACTGTCTGGATCATCGCTGACAGTTATGTCCTGTGTGGTGCTGGAGAGCTACAGGGCACATAGGGAGCAACCTTGGCATGCCTGACCTCTGTGTATGTTGGTGTGGCTGAGGGGAATATAGTGGAAAGGCCTTCTCCTCTTCTTCTCCCACTCCCTGGAAGGAAGAGCAGCACCATTCCCTCCTCATCCACTGTGGCAGGAACGTGAAGCTTGTGAACGTGATGGATGACCTGCACCAGCTTAATGCCATTACCCTGACACGAAGATCTTTTACGATAAACTCATATTGCTAATAAAGTTTATTTTTAGGCTCCTTTATTCTTCATTACTGACTAAAAGTATTGAGAGTCACATTAAAATCTGGTTGTAAATTTAAAGGACAAATAAATCATGCAACACAAATACACCATAGGGATAAATGCTCAACTCTCACCAAAGTTTAAAAGTTTATTTTAAGTAGCAGTGGGCAGGCAGTTCTCATAATAGATGTGTAGTTTCTCAGAATGTTCTACAGTTTAACTCCGTGATCAAAAACTGCAGTATGTTTAGCATGATGCCAGGCGCGGAGCAAGTGGCTCATTGTAGAGGGGGCGGGGGCCTGTAGTGGGCCCTTATAACCTATTGGCTGGGGAAATTTACGGAGACGCAAGGGCAGAACGGAGCAAATAAGGATTGCAGTGGGGTGATTTCAGCACCATGGACAGCGCCATGGACTTATCATGACCTGTTGCTCTTTGTTATTCAGTGACGTTGGACACTCATACAGCCACACAGCTATATAGCTTACACCACCAATCACACGTAATAAACCCACACACAACAACAAACCATGAGTATGCAAGCAATGTGTGGCCTGTCGTTAATACAGTAACCAAGCAGACATGGCGGCCTGCAACACAAGCAGCACAAACAACGCTATCTATGAAAAACGCCAGACAGCCAACATCTGTCTAGTATGTCATCATAAATAATGAAAACGAAACAACTTACCAATGATGATTTCCTCCAGCGGTGGGCAGTGTGAATCCAATCCAGAAAAAATGACAAAGAGTCCAGTCCAGAAAAAACATGAAATGTCCAATGTCCAAAATTTCCACTATCCAAAAACTCATTTGAACATGCCAAACTCGAATGTATTCCAGAAGTATGTGCAGAAATGTTTCCAAATATTACAGCGCCATCCTCCTCGCCTTTAGCCTTGCAAACCTTTCAGCCACCTTGTTCTTATCAATGGAGATATCCCTTTCTATGGATAATAAGGTGAGGTTTGAAAGTCTGGCCTCGTCCATGCATGCCCGGACAGGGCCGGCTCCTGGCATAGGTGACATAGGCGGTTGCCTAGGGCGCCATCTGCTGGAGGGGCGCCACCAGTCACCCTTGGCCTCGAGGAAAAAAAAAAAATAATAAATAATAATAATAATAATTTATGCCCGCTGGCGCCCTCACTTAGTGTTTTCTGTGTAGAAGAAAAAAAAAATTAACAAATAAACAATGACAAACATGTTCCTAAATTGTGTGTGGTCGCATGTGGTTATTGGGTGCGGATCTTGTGCGGATCAGAAGTCAAGCAACTGTTGTTACTGTTGAGTTTGTTGTTGCTCAAATTAAACTTGTGATTGCTCAGTTGGCAGTTGTCATTGAATTGTATGAGTGTGTGTGTGTGTCCGGTGGGGGGGGGGGGCACCAGAGTGTAATCTTGCCTAGGGCACCAAATTGGGTAGAGCCGGCCATGTGCCTGGAGATAGTTTTTTATTAACTTCAGGCTGCTGAAACTGCGTTCCACATTTGCACTGGTTACTGGTAGTGTTTGGTAAATACGACACAAAATACTGATGTTGGGAAATGTCCTTTCCATATCTTCACAGATAATGAATGGCAGAACAGCTTCTGTGGTGCTGAGCTTTATTTCCAAGTTGCTACATATAGCACATATTGAATAGTTGCTACAAAACACACACACACACACGCCGAGCGAGAGAGAGAATATTGACATCGGTAATGATGATGATGTCACATCACCTGTTAATTTAAAACTGATTTTAGAAATGCTCTGATTTGAACTTTTTTCTTCCTTTTTTTTACACTTTTATTGTTAAAACAGAGAAGGATGTAAAGCAGACAAGCTGCAGAGTGCGATTTTTTAATTTATTTTTCTATTTTTTTGGTGCAATTAAGACATATGCAAATGTATGATCAGTCAGGCAGTGGGCCCCTTTGTAACCGTGGTTGATCAATATTAGCCTCTCATAGATAGACAAGTATTAGTGTGTATGTTGTAGATATTAGCCAGATAATCAGGTGCTATGAACATATTTTTGGTTATAAAGAACACAGAGCAGAAAAAAAAGATGCTTGAAGTGATTAATAAATATAAAATTTCAATTAAGTTTGACCGTTTCAGTAAACAGACAAAATTTCAGACAAGTTTTTTTTTTTAAATTTATAAATTGGATCTCAATATATATCCTGAATAACCTTATAATCATAACCCTAAATTGTGCAGTTCTAGTTTTACTGTACTCCCACTGAACTGCAAGTCTGCAAGTGATGGTGGTAAGCCAAGTCATATATATATATATATATATATATATATATATATATATATATATATATATATATATATATATATATATTCCTCACTGTATTGGACCACATACACCAGGTTGCTTTTCTGGGTGCGTGGTGTACGGTCTTTGGGGTGTACCGGTTTCTGTCTGAGTGTGTTGCTGGCTTTGAAAAATACAGGAATGTGGTGTCTATTGAAAATCCTCCTGAGTTTCTCAGATACCCCAGACATATATGGATTGACTATATTAATACGCTTGTTTTTCCTTTCGTCCACAACCACAGAGTTGGTGTTCTTATTGGAGCACGTCACTGTTCTCACAAAGGTCCAACTGGGGTAGCCACAGGTTCTAAGGGCCTCCCTGAGGTGTTTGTGCTCTTTCTCTTAGGCCTGAGTGCTGGTTGGTACATTATCAGCTCTGTGTTGTAGGGTTCTGATAACACCTAGCTTATGTTCCAGTGGGTGGTGTGAGTCAAACAGTAAGTATTGGTCTGTGTGTGTGGCTTTCCTATATACCCCAATGTGGAGGCTCCTGTCCTCTCCACTGTGTACGTCACCGTGGATAAAAACATCAAATTCACTAGGGAAGATGTCAAGGACAATCGCCTGCCCTTCTTGGACTGAGTTGATGTGTTCAGTGAAAGCTTGCATGTCTTGGGTTTTGATTTTGACTCATGTGTCGTCCACATATCTGAACCAATGGCTTGGTGCTGTTCCTCTGAAAGAGTTCAGGGCCTTGTTTTCTACCTCTTCCATGTATAGATTGGCCACAATGGGGGACACTGGTGAGCCCATGGCACAGCCGTGCTTTTGTCTGTAAAATTTGTTAATGAACTGAAAATATGTGATGTTCAGGCAGAGATCCAGTAGTTGACATATCTGGTCTGGGTTAAGGTTGGTTCTGTTGTGATTGCCACATCACATTCATCACATTCTGCTGAATGTAAGTAAATCTATACCTTCTCTAACCTATTTACATTTTGTTTTCACAGCCTGAGCTCGACCCACAATGAGGCAGTGACCACTCATTTAGATGCCACTGCAAGTCCAGACATAAACGGTGTGGACAGCAGAATCCTTTTATGTAAGTAACTTTTACGTTTTTCTGTGTTTTATTTGTTGTTTTTAACGTTTACCGTGGCCAGTGTTTATTCTTTCTAACTTTTATATTTTTCTTCCAGCGGCCGCAAGATGTGTTATGAAACAGTCTAGAGGAACTTCAGATACAGGTAACCAGATCTTGCAGCTAAGGCAGCAGCCATGAAGACTTCAGCCCACAGCAGACAGAGGAGGAAGACTGTAAGACTTAAAAGAGTTCTACTATATTCTTATTGCACAATAATGTAATAATAATTTGACTTTTAATCCGCAGCTGTATTATTTTCCACAAACATGCGCACACACACACACTCCTAATATTACAATAATTCATGTTTTTGCAGCTGTTGGAAGTGAGCTGATGTGTCTTAACCACCAAGAAAGAAATGGATTTTTGGCAGCAAATCACTATTAACAGGTCAGATGAGAAGGATGACACCACTGACAGAGAAGCTGGGTGGATTGTGAGGCCTCCATCTTTCCGTAGTCATGAGCTATCCAACCTCTGCAGAAGACTTTGGGAGGGTCGAGAAGGAAACCCAAACTATGTGGCAACACACTGCGAAAGGCTGAGAGACTAGCGCCAACTCAATATGACCCGATGCAGGAAAGAAACATTTCAAAAGGCCTTAGGCATAGCTCTCCACCTGCATGCCGAAGACTCTCCTCTGCTGCTTTTTTTATTTTAAGGCACCAGGGCCTTAAGTGTGAGGCTCAGTCCCGGGAAACTACTGGTTGTTGCTGGTTGCTTGTTAACTGAAGTATTTTTTTGTTTGTTTTTTAATTGTGGAAGTGTTCTTTTTGTCAGTGTTTTATAAAAGCCTTACTTTTTTCAACATGTTCCTGTTGACTGTATTATTTCAATATTGGTTGTAGAGTAGCTAGTGTAGCCAGCAGGCCAGCCAGGCTAGATAGATGGCAGTAATATTCAAATGCTAATTAGCGCTGTTCACACCTCCGTGAAGGTGAGAGCAGAACTGTGTCATGGGTGCACGCTGCTGGCGGGCTGTGGCACAGATTAAGTGTTTTGCACTATTCACTGGGGAGTCCAAAGTTGTAAATCCCATTGTCCCCACCTTGAAAGTTCTACAGCACACACAGCATTAGGGCCTCATCATCATTGCTTGCCACGGGTTGGGAATCTGTTACCACTAGGGGCTGACTTGTCTGCACTAGCCCATTGTGTGACACCGAGCTAACTGTGTCACAGCTCGCGCATTCACTAACAAACATGCTCAGTGGACATAAAAAGCAATAGTGAAGTGACACCAACAGTACCTGCACTGTTTTAATATCCAAGTCACACCAGTCAACCGTAATATTCCACTCAAAAAAGAATTTATGGCTACATTATACAAATATTTATGATGTTATGCTACTTATTTGAATACTTTTAAGACCCTGCGGGTACCCTGTCTATTAGTCCCGCTAACTGAGATATTTCTTTTACTCTATTCCCATTCAATTTTCAAACATGAGTCAACCTTGTGTAATGAAGGTACAACTAAACTAAATTAAAGAGTTTTTCATTTTTATCCGGAGGGTTTTCGATGAAGTCTGCTTATGGTAACAGGTTTGTTTCTGTATATGACATGGTTAATACATCCTGTGCATTTAACCTTTAGTGTTTCTTTTAAATGTCTTATTTTAAAATTTATTTTGAATAATTATTGTTTCCCACTTGAAAGCTTTCAGCTTAAAAACACCTAGAATTTTGCAACCAACTACACACAGGACCTATGTTACAAAGTCAGAAGAATGAGCTCTGAACCATGCACCAGAATATTATTATTATCATCATCATCATCATCATCATTATTATTATTATTATTATTATTATTATTATTATTATTATAACAGAGCTTATTCCTCTGATTTTGATCATTCATCTCCTGTTCTGATAGGAATCGGTTTGGCTGTGTTCTTCGGCTGAGGCGCAGATTTTATTTTTGTAGGACCTATGTTACATTTCTGCCCATCACCTTTGCGCAATACAAGAAGTACGGGAAATTGGATTGCATTGCAAACATACCCTGGCAGAGTGAGGCATAGCTATGCATAAGGCTGTTTTTAAATTCAATTTCTCAAACAACAAACAAATTACAAAACAAAAAATGTCAGTGTTGTGAATATCACCCCCACTTCCTATTATTTTCAGGTTGTGAAGATGCCTTGCCGGTAGATAAACATCATGAAGATCTCTTGAACTAATTAAGCACAAAGTTGTTGTCCTCACCAGAAGTTGAGTGTGCCTATTTAGCTGGTACTTAATCTCTGTCTCTACCCAATCACAGTACAACAAACATAGATACTGCATTTTTAAAAAGTAGGTAAAAGGGGAGACATAATCCATTCTACAGTGTGTCGAGCTGGGTCTGTTAATGATATCGAAATATTTTATTCTTTTACATTAATAATATTAGTGTTACAGTCTGCAGATGGTTGTTGTCACGTCCCCAATGTGTCAGAACTTTACAAATTGCTGCCATAAAAAAATGAAGATGTCTTTCCCTTTAAAGACGACAGTTTTCTTTAACACATGATACACATAGACCACTGGCAGGTTCTTTATGTGTGTAAAACCATGAAAGGTTTTACCTCGAATTAAGAGCTAGTAGTAAACAAGTTATGTCTTGTGGCAAACTCAGAAGTTTATCCAATTAAAACTGCTCCCAGCTTTCTGTCATAAACTGAGAAACAAGGCGTGACTGTATCTTGTGTGTATTAGTGTAGCTCTTCTGCTCTGCAGTTATCATCTTAGCATAATATTCAAATAGGGCAATGGGAGGGTTGTCTAAAAATGGAGGAGTATCAGTAGGCAAAATGAAAGCATTAGAAGTAAACAACTCTGTTGTTTTGGTTTGAGTTTACCTCCTCTGCTTGGGTCTACTCGAAGGCAAATTCCATGGTGGGCACAGCGAGTTGGTTGGTGAAGAAATTCACATCTCTAGGCAACTGCAGCGCGCTGATGTTGTGTCCAGGGCAGTTTCCACAACAAATGCAACTCGGTGGCTGTCTCTAACAGAAAGGAGAAAAGATAAAGAAAAACACAGTCATATAGGCAAAAGTCAGGAAAGAGAGGAAAGATTTTTAAAAAAGGATAGACAAAAAACAAGACTGGTATATGGCTGGTCCTGTTTGGTGAATGCATTTTTTTTTTCTTCTTTTTTTTTTTCTTTTTGGCAGCCAATGTGTTTTAGTGATAGAGGTAATGTGTAACATGAGCATGTTTGGATATTAGTAGTTGTTATGCGGTAGTCTTAGTAAGTCAATCAAGAGACAATAGGATGAATAATATAGGGTGCTCAGACACTAATAATTTCTGTAGCTACAGGTGACTGTGTCGGGTCAGTGTGCAAATTTATGGATAGTAATAGGTATAGTCAAGTTAGTTGCAAGTGAGTTTGTGTCCTACGAGCTAATGCTAGCACTGGCTAACAGCAAGCTGAGATTGTAGTGTTTTACACAGTCAAAACAGTCCACGACAAAGTGAAGGCACACAAACGCGAGCTTCTTAGTCCTGCCTGTGCCCAGCATTGACAAACAGAGCGGCCTACGAGCGAATGCTAGGGACGTGCTAACAGCAATTTGATTGAGAATGTAGCATTTTACACAGTCATAACCGTCCACAAACAGCTCCAGAGGGACTTGCGAATTGTTGAGCAAACCCGAGGAGCTCCGCAAAGACCGGACACACTATGCTCAGTAAACTATGCTCAGTGATGATGTGTGTTGGGCTGGTCCCCCCTCCAGGACCAGCCAAAAACACAGCAGTTAACAAGTAACTGGCATGTTAAACAGGGCCTAGATAAAACACTTTGCCTCAAATATTAGTTCACCTGATGTTTTAGTGACTGTAGATTTATAGTAGTAAAAAGACAATGCCTTGTTAATATCTGAGTGACAAATATCTTGATATTTTGTTTATCAAGAAGATCAGAATCAGAAATATTTTATTGATCCCTGTGGGAAATTAGTGTCACACAAACTGTAGTCAAACTCTTAAGAGCATAAGCTGAAAAAGAAGATTAGGCCATTTTTTGCTTGTGAAAATATGTACTGTACTCACAGGAAATAGTGACCTACAATTGCAACCTTCAGCCCTTTCCAAAATTAGTTTGTGAGGATAACATGTGGGTTAAAAGACAAGTGCCTCATCTCATGAGTAGAAAAAGAAATAAATGAAAAAACACAGCTACTTCTGTCAGGGCTGGTGCAGGCTGAGTAACAAGAATACAGGTGAAGGACCCAAGTGCAGACCTCTCAAGCATGTCAGGAAATGCCAAACTGAGCTACAGACTCTCTCTAACCTGCTCTTTAATCCTTCTCCGTTAGAGGTGAGTTATATCTGCATATTGTCCGATATTTGCTCTAAGTACCTCCCACTACCAACGATTATCATGCTGTTAGCTTTAGCTTTACAGGGCAGGTGTGTGCTCTTCTGCCGCTCTAGGCAAAAAACCATTGTGCCCTCCCAGTGTTTGCAATACAGCAGCAACACACAAACTTGAATATACTATACACATAAAGCAAATTGTCAAGTGCAACGGGTGCTCAAAGTATCAATAAAAGGCTGTTAAAAGTAAGCACATGACGCAATGTATTAAAGATATTTTTGGGCTTTTGTGTCTTTATTTTTACGGTAGGACAGCTGAAGAGTGGACAGGACACAGGGGAGAGAGAGAAAGGGAAAAACAGGCAGCAAAGGGCCACAAGGTGGAATCGAACCTATGGCTGCTGCAGCAAGGACACAGCCTCTGTATATGGGGCGCCTGCTCTACCAACTGAGCCACTGGTTGCCCCATGACACAATATATTGACATTAAAAATAGGAACAGGGAGAGTCTGTAGTTTTCTAGCTTTAATTAGAAAGGAGTCCAGGAAGAGTAGAACTGACCAGCGCAATGAAAAGCTGACAGACTGCCTTTGGAGTTCTGTGTGTAAGTTACCTGAGCACCTTGACAAGCAGTGCTGCTCTGGCACTGGCACTATAGAGTTGAGAGCAAATTTAACCTATATGGGGGTCCAAAAAATGTGACACAGCATTTCGAATTCGTATTTTTTCAGGCAGAAATCCACTTCATCTCTGTGTACTGAGGAGTGCGGGGATAAGGCACTTGTCTAGTAAGAAAAAAACAAAACAAACAGCTGGATATGATTGAACACTCTGTGAATCTCTCAGTGTAGAAACAGTGGTTACTACTCACTGCATGTGCTGCCACATACCTGCACAAATACATCAGCAGTTGTCATTTGACGGGCTGCAGGTGGCCGGTTGGAAAATTTTAGCATATTGCCCAACACTAGTATAACTGTATGGTCACACTGCTGGCGAGCTGAGCAGCAGAGGACGCTCTGGACGCTGGCATCGCACTGCCTGCTCGCTGCCTGCTCACTGCTTGCCATCGCCAGGGGGTGGGTCCTAAGCAACGCTGCAGACATCACGCCCAGTTGTGACCAATATCAAGTTTGTAGTAGAGTTGTGGTTGTAAGTGGCACATCTTCAGTTCTCCAGTCCATTCATCAAGGAGCACACTTTGGTGAGCCTTCTCTGTGTTGGAGGGATTTAGGTCATAAAGCTCTGGAAAACTGGAAACCACAACAATTAGCTTCTCCTCCATTGTCATCTCCATAGCAACCCAAACAAACGGTTGAGTGGTGTGGTGTCAAGTGTCACTCAAATCCCGGCTGCACTTGGCTGCTGCTTCAGTACCAAAGCCGCTCATTTGCATAAAGTTAAACTTTTCTCAACTCTCCTTGTCGCTCTGGATGCTGGCATCACGCCGCTCGCTGCTGCCACAGCGTTGGACACACCTCGTCGCCAGCTCTCATTGAAAATGAATAACTTCCGGCTGCTTTTGCTGCTCAGGTCGCCGGCAGCATGACTGTACAGTTAGTCCACATTTTGCCGCCCTTGCCAAAGTGCTTCAGACAATTGCCTGGTTTGCATAAATGGACGCACCAGCCCTACTTCCGTAGCCTTCTGTAGAGTGCAATGCAGAACTGCCATTAAAAAACTGCAGATTAAAGGCAATTAGCATTTAAGCAGAGTTGAATGTTACCACATATTGAAACTTGTTGAGGACTTTTTGTTTTTAGCCCTGTGTATCTGCTTATGATCGACCCTCATGTTCCAATGGCTGAATTATATCAATTATGGTTGTTGTTGTTGTTGTTTTGATTATTTATCGTTGAAAGGATGATGTAACTTGAGTTATATTGACTTTTCCTGCTAAGATTCTTGAATGCTGTCCAACTTAAGTGGTGGATGTTAATTATTCCTTATGACCTTTTATAGGTTACGTTTTTTTGTAAAGTGTTGGATCACCTGTGAGACTCCAACTCTGGATACTTTAAATGGCAAGCTACCAGGACCCCTGAATCTTACTGCCACAGTGTGTGGTAGGCCTGAAACAAACTTTCTGAAGTGTTCCTGTTCATGTAGAAAAGATAATTTGTAACCAGGATATTTTGAAATGAAAAAGTAATTGCCTTTTGTGGGGGGTTGGGGGTGGGGGTTGTAAATTAATATGATGCTTTGAAGACACAACTAATGCAATGCCAGTTTAACATAAATAATTTAATCTAAGTTAAAGAAATGTTTTTTTTAAATTTGATTTTGTCTGTTCTCATGTTGTACAACAGACTGTATGGTTGCAAAGACATGGAGGAAGAACTTCCGGCACTAGCCATCCCCACTTCGGTTTTATATCCAATTACAGATACAAAAACAGTTACGTTTTGGGTTGAACAGATACAGACACTGACAATGACGTTTCTGCACACCCTAGAACCTACACTATTAGTGATTTGGAAGTTTGAATCTTGACCGATGATAAGAATCTCTAGCTTATCAGCACTTAGCTGCATGAAGTTTTGCGACAATCCACTTACGGACGTCCTCAAGGTAGTTTCACAGCTTGACAGAGTTCTAGTGGATTTGAACAGGGTCACAGCTTGAATATATCTGAGTGTCATCCACATTAAATGAAAATTGATGTTATGTGTGCATATGAGGTGGCCAAGACAGAGCATGTAAATAGAAACAAGGCCAGCACGGATCCTTGTAGTACCCCACACTTAATCCCTGTTGTTGCAGACCTGGTATCAGCAATAGCTACACAAAATCTCCTGCCTTTTAAATATGAAGAAAACCATTTTAGAGCAGTGTCACTGATACACACCCAGGTTAACAGACAATCCATGAGGATGTCATGGTCTATCGTATCGAAAGTTGCGCTTAAATCAAGGAGAACAAGAACCGATATGTGCCCTGCATCAGCTGAAAGCAATAAATCATTTAAGGAGGGCCGCTTCCAAGCTACGGTGTTTTCTAAAACCAGATTGAAGATTTTCAAAAAATATTGTTACCCTGAATAAAAGCAAGCAATTTCTCTGCTGCAGCCTTTTCCAAAACCTTTGCTGAAAAAGGGAGCTTAGAAATGGGTCTTTAATTGTTAAGAGCAGTAAAACCAAGAGAGGGTATTTTTAAAAGAGTCTGGACTGTAGCAGTTTTTAAAAATTCTAGGACAGAGCCTGTGAAGAGAGAGCAGTTTAAAAATCTGTAAAATAAATGGACCCACTGTGTTAAAAACATACTTCAGACATTTTGCAGTTGAAATATCCAGAGGACAGGTTAAGGATTTCATTTTCATTATGAAATCGTTAATTGTTGTTAAAGAGTGCAAGGGGAGACTGCACTGGGGTCAATTGTATTATGAGAACCTAGTGGAGAAATACAAACAAACTTGTGATTTTTTGAGTCAAAAAGGCAAGAAATTCTTTGTGTTTCTCAGGGGTGGCCTCTAGAACCTGGCTCAGAGGTGAATTGATGACAGCTCACAATATCAAACAGGAATTTAGGATCAGATTAAATTTTTTCAGTCAGTGAGGAAAAATATGATACTCCTGACTTTTTAACCTGTGTTAAAAGTCTTAAGTAGAGATTTGAGAAGGTCCAAGTGAACTGCATGTCTTAACGTTTTCCACAATTGCTCTGCCTTGCGACATTTATGCTTCAGCACACGAACATTCCTATTTATCCAAGGCATTGCAAGGCGACTAGATTTTTTCAGGTTTAAAAGGAGCTGTAGCATTTCATCTAAAATAGCGGCACACTTGTCATTGAAATCATTCACCAGTTCATATAAGAAAGGCGATGAGCCAGTGACAGTGGATGCTAAAAGTGGTATCAAATTTAGCTGCAGGCAATGAATTAAAAACTCTTGAGTTCATTTTAGGGGCCAGGCTGCAGGAAACACAAGGCAGCCACATGTTAAAGATTGAGCATTTGTGGTCAGAGATGCAGGCCTCAACACATTCAACATTCAGTGACCAGGTGGATGGGTGGACAAATTCGTCACAGATGCAGTGGGAGGAGGAGGGGCACCACTGGCAACAACATGATCAGATCACTGGGCCACTTGGTGAGGTGTTGGGATCCACAGATGAAGAGGTTCATTTTAGGGATTTCAACAGGACTGCTTTTGAATAATCATGTTTCTCATCTGCCACAAAGGAAGCTATGGACTGAGCTCATCCCCCCAAGTCCTCCAGATCTTTACACCTAGGTGTGAAGACATGCCAGAGACCCAGCTGTGATTTATCATTGGTTGGTGGGACCAACACCTCTGACCAGACAACAAAAACCCAGCTCCTTCCTTTGTTCATTCTGTTATCTCCAAGGACCTCTTCTGAGGTCCTCGCTCTCTCTCCCTCTTGTCTCCTCTGAGACTCAGAGACCTCTCCTGAGGTCCTCTCTTGCGGCCTCCAGAGATGCTCCTGAGCTCCCGCCAGAGCTCTCACCAGGATTCCTGAGCCCGCAAGAGATCTTCTTCTGGACTTCAGCTGCTGAGAGCTGCAAGCTGCAGTTCCAGCAAACAAAGAGAACTTCTTCCTACAGCAGCGACGCGAGGTCCTGTGTAGAACCAGCCATTAGCATCAGGAGCCTAGCCAAGGCCTGCTAGCTACCTCCAAAGCAGAGGACAACCTAGTAAGCACAGAGCTGCTTACTTTGCAAGGATTACGCTGAGCGACCAGCTCACAGCAAGGACAGTACTTTTTTCTACTTTGGAACCAACATTTCCCAGCCTGGATCCAAAGACAAGGAACCACCGGCATCCTCCCTCAAGGACTGGTAATGCTGAACTGGGCCTAGATAGCATCATCTTAGCACAGCTAAGCACAGGACCATTAACCTTGGTCACATGTTGAATGTATTCAGGACTGTGTAAGTGTTAATGTGATATCACTGTACTTAGGTTATTAGTAGTTGGCTTTGCCAAATTGTTACTTAAATTTTGCTTCTCATAGACCAGGTCTTTGCATGCCACTAACAATCTTTTCTAACATAGCACCGTGACACACACACACACACACACACACTCACAACCTTTAGCTTCTGCTATTGAATATGTTTGCACATTTTCCATCCTAAAGTTTGTACTTAGGTTTATTTTATTGTTTAATTTTATTGTA
>JAPQLA010203828.1:9750-19776 GCA_029822935.1 Naso vlamingii | reverse complement strand
AAAAAAAATAATATATATATATATATATATATATATATATATATATATATATATATATATATATATATATATATATATAAGTTATAAGACTACAAGAGAATGATTTGGAAATAAAGCTGTAATATTTAATGATACTTAAACAAATAAGCCTTGACAATTTTTTTTATTACATATTTTTTATTTCCTGATACCGATTCTTATACCTAAACCTCGTAAATCAGCCAATACTTGACTTGATCCAGTACCAGCTAATTACAAATATATACATATTGTTGTTTTTTTGACATCTATATTTTACATAGCCTGCAGTGATATGATGTTATGGATATGCTTGAACTTTTACCAGTCGCTTTCCATCAATGAACATTGGCTAGATGTGCACAAAAAAAACTGTATAATTGCATATGGCTGTATTGGACAAGGCTGGAAAGTAGTAGGATCCTGTTGAAATTTAAAAAATTACTTTGGTATCAGATTGATGTGAAGACTCTTGTTACTGTGGGAACAACTCTGCCAACTCTGGTTTTAGCTGTCAGTGTACTCCAGTTTTTGCAGCAAAACATCTGGTTACTGATATACAGCATACAATATGAAACTACCTTTTTTTCCTCTTGTATAACATCAGGTGCTTATCAGTAAAACGTGTAACACAAGGTCATCAACATCAGTCATTTGGAAAGTGTTGGGCAAGTTACTCTGAAACAGTAATAAGTAACCATTATTAATTATTTCTTATAAAAGTAATACATTTACTTTACTTATTACTTTGTGTCAAGTCATTAGCTACATTACTATTTACTTCACTATATTGCTTTTGCAACCTAACTGGCTTCCTGAAAAAGTGAAGCTCAACCTGTTTTGCGAGCTCCCAAAACTTAATCCACCTTATAATACTTTCATAAGATATCTGACGACGGATATTTATAGAGTGGCGCCAGTGCCAGCATGTAACCCTCTCTAGTAACGCAGTAACTACTGAGTGACTCGGAAAAGTAACTGTAATGTAATTACTGTTTTGGCAATTGTAATCCCTTACTTTACCAGTAACAAAGAAAGACTGCTTTCATCTGTTTATCTCACCAGTGAAATTAGGTCTATTTTCTCTCATAAAATTATGACTTTATCTCAAAATGTTATTTTTTTCCTTGAATTATGATGACTCTTGTTTAATTAAACTATGCAATTACTAATAATATGACTATTTGAAACTACTTCTTTATTGCATTAAAATCATGAGCTTTTTTATATGTGAATATTACAACTTTATTCTTGTTTTCGCTCTCTTTTTTGTGATGTGGTCCTAATATTTTATCATACGGATGTCAAAAGAAATGTGGTATTTAAAAGGTCTCAAAAAGTCTCAAATGTAACTGGATGAACCATGCAGAAATCCCATAATAGTGCCCGCAGTGTGCTTGTCTTTATTATGACAAAAGTTGCAACAAAAGTTGCAAGAATCATATTAATGTTACAGGATTACACTTAATCAGAGAAACATGATTTAAACTGAGAAGGTTTTACATGTGTACATATAAACATGTTATGTACTTTAACTGTTTTGTTATCATCTATTAATAGATTTACTACAATAACTACAAATAGCATGCATAATTTTTGTTCAGTGTTCCTCCAAAGAATCACTACGTTTTCATGGTGGAGTGGTTAGTGTGTCTTTATGATCCTGTCTGACTATTTTCTCCACTACAGAATGTAGAAAGAAGTACTGAGAGGATGGCCTTTTTTGTGTGAACACAGGATATACTAAAAATTTGACTGCATACGAAATTGCGTAATGCTGTTTGCCTTTGATTGTTCCCCCTAGAGATGGGTGAGGCTACATGCACATACTTGAGTAAAAATCAGCTTTTTACAGATGACATTGGTCTGTTAGCTTTTGTGATCCTTAGCCTCCAACACGCACTGGGATGGTTTGCAGCCAAATTCCAAGTAAACTGTTCTCTGCCGGAAACCGGTGGAATGCCCACTCCAGACTGTGGGTGTGCTGCTACCCAAAGCAAAGGAATTGAAGTATCTCGGGGTCTGGTACACAAGTGATGGAAATATGTAAGCAAGATGGACATGAGGTTTGGTGCAGTGTCAGTAATGGAGTGAATAAGTCATGCCCTTTCCAGTGGACTCCATGGGACCTTAGTACGGAAAAAATATGAATGATAATCACTGGGGAAAGGAAAATTATTTTTTGATCCTGTTTGACTTGTGCCCTGAATTACACATATGATGTTCAGCAATTTAAATGATAATTTTTCAAGTGAAGAAAGTCTATGCTTGTTGTCAAACAGTCAATGTATTGGCTTGTGAAAATACACCATTACAAAGACTACAACACCAGTCGCATAGTTGACGTCATAACATTTTCCTCTGACTCACGGAACTGATTCACTTCCTCTTCGAGTAGCTGCAGCTCTCAACATGACCCGATTTATAATAGTTTTCACTTGTTGTAATACTTTTTTCCCTCATCCTGAAAAACTGCTGTGAAATCTGCCAAGCTGACGGCCATGTCTGTGTTGATGATGTATATTGTTCAAGACGAGACGTGGTTCACTGAGTGGTCTCACAAAAAACATTGTTTACTTTATTGTTTGACAACAAAATTCGACTTTCTTTACATGAAAAATTGTCTTTTAAATTGCCAATCATCATATGTGTAATTTAGGGCACAAGTCAAAAGGGCTAAAAAATTATTTGTCCCTCTCTGTTGACTGCCATTCGTATTATTTTCCAAAGTAGGGTCCCATGGCCCAAAAGTAAAGGGGTGCAACTTAAACACACTATGCAGGCAGTGGTGTCTGTTGTAGTGATGAAGCAGCTGAGACGAGAGGCAAAGCTCTTGATTTGCCGGTCCATTTACTAGATTTATTAGATTGTGAATACAATCAGCTGAACAGAGTTTCCTTCTAGGGTTTCTGGGTGAGGAGCTAGTACATCTGAATGGAACTTGGAGTAAAGCCACTGCTCCTTTACGTTAAGAGGAGCAAATTGACTGGGTTCAGGAGTCTGATTAGGAGACCTGTGGGGTACCTTGCTTTGGAGGTTTACCAAGTATGTCCCAATGGAAGAAAACCCAGAGGTAGACCCAGAACTTGCTAGAGGTTCCATATATCTCACCTTGAAATCCCTCAGGAGGAGCTCCAAAGCGTTGCTGGGAAGAGGGGCATCTGAAATACCCTGCTGAGCCTGCTGACACTGTGACTCAACTACGTTAAACGGGTGACAATGGACGGATGGATATTTGTTCAATATGATTGGCTATGTAAATACAAAATCATTTGACTTCTTTTCCTTTACTTGTGTTCCCGCCCCATTAGCACTTCACCCTACATTTGTTTTACTATAACTTGTCAGACTGGTGGAACTTCTTTCAAGATTCATATCGGCGGAATTCTCCAGCGGCTTGTTTCACAAGAAAAATGAAGGGAGAGTCGCATAGCACTGAGCCAAGAAAAGTGATGGATTGACAAATGTTATTCTGTGATTTGTGATTTGTTTGTTTTTGGCTAAGCGGTCACATTACAACCCATGCATCCCTTACGTTTTACGTCATTAGGCATTACCTCTAGTCAAATATAAAAAGGCCCTAGCAGATGTGGAATGTCACATAAGGTGAAAGGTTTGCAATATCTCAGAGGTGAATTGAATTAAATTAAAAGGCACAACAGTAGTTTAAAAAACAAAAGCGAATAGAAAAGGGGAACTAATGACTTTTTTTCTTGTCTATTTAATTTAATTTGGGTGAGTACATTTTTAAGTCTATATGTACACATTTGTACACTATATGTATGTGTGTGAAAGAAAGTTCTTCTGTACCAAGAAATTTTATTAATATTTTCAAATTTATTCCATAAATACTAATGTAAATTCTGCACTATTTTTTTTAATATTTTCATGCTTTTGTTGTGTTATTGTCACATAGGCTACACATTTTCAAAGTAATAATAGTGGGGACAAGTGTCTTATTAAGTCAACATTTATTTATATGTTGGGAAATCCTGCTTTACCTTTTCTGTTAAGCTGAGCTAAAGGTACTGTGCAAGTTTTTTTTGTTTGTTTTTTTTTGTCATCTCCATTATCATGCACATGCAATCATTTCTTGTAGCATGGTGAAAATGCACTGTTGTGCATCATCACCGTGTTATTTAATTCAGACAGAAATAAATATAAAAGTGAATATTTAAACACCAAGAATGAGAAACAAAATTGGCACTTGTAAAGAATTTGTTTTATTCTTCTCCATTATGGAGTCAAAGCAGTCTCCTCACTTGGTGCACCTGACCATTAGACTTCTGTGGTTATTGATGTTGTGCATGCAGTTGTGTATATTCAGTCAGCTATAACCAGGATAAAAGCTAATACAGTGCAAGACTTTGTGAGCAAACAGGTAGAATTAGTCAGGCAGGGTTTTAGCTTGTACACTAAATTCTGACCACCTGACATCTCTAAGTGCGCTGGCATTCCATTTCCACAAATTTGATTAGTTTCACTGTGGTTTATTAAGCTGTCTGCATTTTGTCTGAATGGTCAGAATAGGGACTGTCATGGATGAGACGCATACTAAGGGCTCCGCAATTTGGCAGTATTTTCAAGCTAAATGGCAATACATGATCTATAGCTCTTTTACAAAGTGGGCTAATTGAGGTTTTCTTAAAACAGATTGTGATCAAAATAAAGTACAACGATTTCTTGTTTTGATTAATTGTTTAAAAAATTAACAATTGCAAAGCATGTCTATAAAAGATTAATATGTAAAATACCATAAAAAGAAGTGTGTACATAGGGATGGGCAATAAGAACAAAACTAAACATCACGAAATTTTAAACAAATACCTATAAAGTGATATTAAAACAATAAAGTTGAAATGACTATTAATGCATTCACAAAATATCAACACAAAGAGATTCTCATATTAAAACAAATTTGATGATATAGAAATAATGGCTAAATTGATAAAGGCAGAGTACAGCCTCTAAAACCATGAAGCTATATCATGTTGTAATATCCAAAATATAAGATGTTTTGTAGTATCATATCAATATTGATATCAAAAAATTTGTTTAATTCCATAACCTTTTCACTTCAACTCTAAATTTGCTTGTCATAACATGTCATACTGGTGGAACTTCTTTCAACATTCATGTAGTTGGAATGCACCAGTAACTTGTTTTACAGGACAAAAGGAAATGGCAATACCATTGTACTGAGCCAACTGATGAATTCTGTATTTTGCGACTGGGGTTGGTTCATGCCTAACGTGTCATGACATTAGCCTTTTTCTGCTGCAGTATATATATATATATATATATATATATATATATATATATATATATATATATATATATAAGCCTTAATGAATGCAGACTGTCACATAAGGTGAAAATTTTTAAATATCACAAATGTGACCTGGATTTCAGTAAAAAAGAGGGGGGAATGTATAACTTTACACTTTTTAATCTTTTTTTTTTTTTTTTGCTAAGTGGCTAAGTGTCTTTTTGTGCACTGTTGTACATACTGTGTGTATGAAAGAGAGAGAAACGGAGTGTGTGTTGGTTTGTTAAATGCTTTTGTGGTTAGTTTTTATTGGACCAATAAATTCTATTAATAAATTGTCCTTATTGAATGTCATTTTAATTTCTGTTATTACTGATTTATCTATTTAACATTTTAATACACTGTAAATTTACAAGCACTCTAAAATTAACATTACAGTAAAAACTGTGATTTTAGTAGACAGTAAGTGTAGTGCAAAAGCTTCTGCCATGCTGCCTCTGAGTAATTCTGTTTGATTTTTAAGTCTCAAAGGAAGACAAGATGGGTTTCGAACGGACCATATCAACTTTGCTTATTCTAACAGGTAAGCCGAGAGATGTTCATTTGATCACCCTTAATTTAATTTAGACTTAACACTTCATAAAGCAATGCTATGAATCATGTTATTATATTGTGAGGTTGCTTAATAAAAATAATCAGTTAGTATACATTCCTTATGATATCACAGTTGATAAAACTTGACAATTACATTCTGATTACAATAGTAAACAATTAAGTAAAAGTTTATTGTTGCACGCATTGGTTATTCAAATGTTGCTGATCATTACCAAATGACTGGTAAGCCTTTAGGACATTATTTTTTGAATATTTCAAAAGATTTCATAGATCAATTGACCAGATACAATTTTTACATGGTAAATTAAAAGTCTGCAGGCTTTCTGTGACATTATTTGGATCGCTCTTCTAAAGTGTCAACTCAAAATTCCATTTCCTTAACAAATGCTTATAAAATAGTATTTTGTAATTATAAACACAGTGTTTTCTAGCACTTATACTTTGTATCTGTAAACATTGTGTAAATTAATAGTTGAATACTTTGTCAGTTGGCTTGTAAAACATCTGTAAATATTTGGAACACTATTTGGCTACTACAAAGTTGCAACTAATGCTTAGTCCTGACCTCCATTGCTGACTGCGATGGCAGCACATTGGCACCTAGATTAAAAAAAAACTACATTGTGGACCATCAAAAATTAGCTTCCAACATCACATTACCATCAATCATTCCTATAAGTAAAAACTCTTGACGTGGCATTGACTTAACTACAGACTTATAATTCCTCAAACTGCATTTCTCATAGTGCCCATTAAGACCAAACAGTCTGCCATTAATTTTAATGTGAGTCGTCTGATTAGTCTGTGGTACAAACAATAGGATGGGAGAAAAAAAACACAGAGGCCCAGCAGCTGAAAGTTTAAGCACATTAAATTTCTGGAGAAATGCAACCCAATGGTATGCAGTGTTGGCAGATGGTTAAAGTGAAAGAGAAAGAAAAACAGATTAAAACACGGGTCAGAAGACAGGTAACAAAAACAAAGTGAGGCACAACACTGTGTAAACATACAGTGTTTGTTTTTTTTGGTGAAACAACAAGACTTTTCTTGTTAAGATACATTTACTGTGTAAGGCTTTTATTTTGAAAAATAGCCCAAAACTAATTTAGTGGTTTAGTTGCAGACTGCTTTTTTTTTTTTTTTTTTGAAAAAAGAGGTCCATTCTTAGTTTTCTGTTGATATACAGTATTTCATTTTTATTTTGAAAAATGACCCTCATGCTGAGCTGTAGCCTCAAATACCCTTAAACCGGATTTACTTTTAGATATAATTACTATACGTGGATTTAATTTTCAAAAACAAAGTCCATTCATAGCTTCCAGTTAACATACAGTGACCAGTGAGTTAGCACTTCGGAGTTTGGGAAAATAAAAAATAAAATAACTGCAGCTGACGACTGTCAGCTTTGAACATTTCTGCTCAGCAACTGCATAGTCATTGTCATTCATTTCTACACCAAGCACAAATTTTTCATGTAAAACATTAAGTTGAAGGTAGAAGTTTAAAAAAATTTTTTTTTTTTTTTTAAATTTTTCAGCTCTTCCTCACTCAACTGTTGAAATCATCTGTTGTTCCTCAGTCCCATAAAAACCACTGTAAAGTCAGAAACTGACAGGAAATTGCCAAAAAAAATAAATAGTAAATGTAGCTCCCTTCTTTCTTCTTTTCTTTTCTTTTCTTTCTTTTTTTTTTTTTGGCACGTGTTAGGAATAGTGTGCTAAAAATCATATGGAATAAGAATAACTGGAACAAAAGAAGTATAGCAAATAACAATAAGTGGCCTTATCAGAGTAGTAATCAGAATGTAATTGTTATTACCTCTGACCATGCTATGATACTATTATTTTTATTACACAAATTGATAATAATACACAAACACTATACTATCACTAGTTACTAGTAAACATAATGAATTTCATTACATTGTTATTTAGTAGTAAATAAAAAATAGCTTGGTTTAATTTTCTATTAAATCACAATTATGATTATTGTACAGAGTTACTGATATTAAGAAATTTACCAGTCAAAGAAAGCAAAGTATTTGTTATTTTGAAAAACTATTTTAATTTTTTTCACCTTTCTTTCGGGTAAAAAGTTGCTATGAATTTGGAATTCAAGCCAGCAGCTGCACAAGGCTCACAAACCACTTTAAATGCAACACTAAGGACACCAAATCTGACAACAACAACAGGAAATCATTCCGAAGCAACACTAATGGCTATAGCAACAGGAGCAACAACAACAACACCTGATTCAGCAGTAACAACAACAGCTCTGGTGACAGCAACTGCCACAAAACAATCAACACCGACTCCAAAAATAACACAGTTAGCAACAACAGTACATGTGAAGACAACAAATTCATCAACAACACCTGCATTGACAATATTAAAAGCAATAACAACAACATCATCATCCACTGGGACAACAAATACAGGAGGAACAACATTTGCTATGACAAGAAATGCATCAACAACACCTAAACTGGCAAAAACAACTGCTGCAACAAGCACTACTGCCGTGTCAACTGTGGCATCAATTTCACTATCCCCCGCTGAAAAAACAAAAACTTCTGCTGCTACAACAACAACGGTCCCGACAACAGCTCCAATAAAAGCAACTGCTCCAGTCAACACTACTGTTGTGACAACACCAATTCCATTAACATCAGTGTCAACAACAGGTGCTAGGACAACAACTGTGGCAGCAACAACATCTACACAAACGAGTGCTGCAACGACAACACCTGCTCTAACAACAACTGTAGAATCACTGATGACAGCTTCTGCTGAATCTCCTGCAACAACAACAATTTTATCATCTGGTCCAACAAGCACTATTGTTGTAACGTCACCAGCTTCATCAACACCAGCGTCTACAAACACAGTTGAGACAACAACTGTGGACACATCTACTTCAACTGCTGCTCCTGCAACAACAGCAGCAAAAACACAGTCTGCTTCGACAACAACTGTGGCATCAACAACAAAAACAGCAGCTGCAACATCAAGAACTTCTGCTGCAGCGACAACAAGGGCCCCAACGACAGCTCCAACAAAAATATCACTTCCAACAAGCACTACTGTTGTAACAACGCCACCTTCAGAAAATCCAGCATCCATAATGACAGAGGTTCAGACAACAGCTGTGGCAACAACTCCTACTGAAACAACAGCAGTGACAACATTTACTTCAACAACACTGGCAGCAACAGCTACACCTGCTTTGAAAACAACAACTGTGGCATCCACAGCAAATCCTGCAGCATCAACGACAACTCTTGCAGCAACATCAACTGCAACAAAAACAGCATTGTCATCAGCATCCGCACCAATGTCGCCTGCAGCTACTAAACCTGCTCTAACAACAACTGTAGACTCACTGACAACAATTTCTGCTAAAACAACAACAGTTGTACCATCTGCTCCAACAAGCACTATTGATGTAAGGACACCAGCTCCACCAACACCAGTGTCACCAACAACTGTGGCAACATCGACTTCTGCTGCAACAACAGCATCAACAACATCTGCACAAACAACTACTGCAGCAACAACACCTGCTCTAAAAACAACAATAGAATCACTGAGAACAACATCTGCTGAATCAACTTCTGCAGCAACAAAAACAGCTGTAACATCTGGTCCAACAAGCACTATTGTTGTAACATCACCGGCTTCATCAACACCAGCGTCTATGAAAGTTGAGACAATAACTGTGGACACATCTACTTCAACTGCTGCAGCAACAACATCTGCACAAACAACAACTACACCTGCTCAATCAACTGTAGAATCACTGACAACTTTGACTGAAAAAACAACAGTTTCAACATCTGCTACAACAAGCACAATTGGAACAACAGTTGGTGAGACAACAACAGCAACGAAATCAACGACAAAAACATTTGCTCCAACAAGCACTATGGCTGTCTCACCACCAACTTCAACATCATCAGCGTCATCGACAACAGGTATGAGGACAACAACTGGTGGAACATCAACTCTGTCTGAAACAGAAGCAACAAAACTTACAACAACAACACCGGCAGCAACAACAACAGCTGTGCTGAAAACAACAGATGTGAAGTTAATGACAAAAACATCTTCTGCAACAACAGTGGC
>JAPQLA010203757.1:0-19795 GCA_029822935.1 Naso vlamingii | reverse complement strand
AGCGCAGAGACGACACCTGCACCAAATGTCACCAAGACACTACACTCACACTCTGGACTAAAGCTGGTTTAAACTAAGATGGATTAATCCATGTTTTCCATCACACTGGCAACTTTTTAAATCTTTTTCTTTTTTAGGAGAAAAAAACAATATAACATCCAGATGTTTCACACATCAGTTTAAAAACACTTCATAATCATGATGTTAATGATCTGCAGCAGTACTCACTGGGTTCAACACTTAATCTGGTTCCACGTCCAAAGATGAGCTTGTATTGACTAGTCGTAGTCACACAACATGAAGCTCCACAACACAAACTGAGCTGTGACTCACTGAACCAAAGTCCATTTAGAAAACTGCTAAATTAACTCTGTCATATTATGATAAGTTATTATGTCATTTTTTTTAAACCTTGAATATTACAAAAGGATATTTCAGAAATATGAGCTGTTTTGGGGGGTTTTTTTAAACACAGAAAATCCAGTTAATCTCCATTTAGTCACATAAGGAACGTCAATCAGCTGATAAAATTAATGTGTGTTATTGTTTTAAAATAATGTTTTGAGTCACTCACTGCTGTCAATAATCACTTTGGTTCCTTGTGCGAAGAAAATCCTCCATCCTGCAGCTGAAGACGTCACACAGTGTTTCTGTTCTCACATTAAATCTGACTGCAGATCAGAGGCTGCTTTTCAAAACTCGCTCATCAATTTTCAGTGTCACCAAGTTTAAAACAACCTAATTAGTATTTTCTGTCTCTGTCTCTTACGTAGGAGACTAAATGTTCGTGTTTGAAGAATTGATGGTATTGATCTGTTATATTTGGACTGATCAGTTTTTCTCTTCAGACAACTTGAACTTTTGTTTTCCTGGATTCATCAGTTTTTTCTAATATTTATTCTTGATATTTTCTTGGTTTTTATCATCATGTGATCATGTTGGATTAACTCATTTGAACATGTTTTCAGAAACAAATCAAACTCACTGGACTGGACGATGACTTTTGTTCCAGAGGCGAACAGGAGTTTTTCGAAGCCTCCAGTTTTCACACAGCGTCGAGTCTCATTACAAAAACCTCAAACTATAAGAGCTCGTCCACTGAAGCAAGAAGCTGCAAACTGAATAAAATCAACAATAAAATATAAATAAAGCCTCTTTTTTTTAACTGACATCTTGTTTAATGAGCTAAAGCCCTGAGCTGAAACTCTCAGAGTAGTTTCTGGGGGAAAATCCAGAGACTTAACAAGATAAAAATTTTATATTTCCTCATTTTTCAGCAATATTAAAAACTAAATTCTCATCCTGAACCTCTTCACCTGTCACATGTCCAAATAAACTGTTTAAGGAAACATTAAATCTTTTTAAGGATTTTGGACAAAAACATGTTGGTTACAGACTCAGCAGGAATATTTGTAAATTATTTTTTGATGTTTGTGACATTACAAACTGCAGAACTGAAGTCTCATAAAACTCAACACTTTCATTTAAATCTTACACATTACAGTCAGGTTTGAAAATCGACTGTTAGCTCCACACGGTGACTGTGAGAGACAACAGATGAGATAAAAACTGTTTTTAGGTTAAAGTGAATGAGTGAAACCACAGACAGAGTTCAGTGTTTTCTGCACAAAGTGATGCAGCTCCACACGACAACGACACAACACGGCTGCAGCTGAATTCACTGAGCTCTGCTCAGCATCTCGTCTTTATCTCCATAAATCTCAGATTTTCAAACAGACTTCTGTGGGTGAAACATCAGCCTCTGAAGGTCAGAGGTCACTGAAGCAAGTCTTTATCATGTGAACAAAAACACACAAACTGGAACCAGATAAAGTCTCAACTCTGTAAAACAGTCAACAAACAGCTGGAGTGCATCAAACAGTCAGAGTTTCTCCAGCTTGTTTCACGACTCACACACCGATTTACTTCTTTAAGATCCTGAGAGCTGCTCTGCATCAGCACAACAAACCTTTTCTCAGAAAAACACTGAAGTCACAAGAACATTTATTTAACGGGAATTTTTCTCACCGGAGTCGCCGATCAGTCGAGTTCCCTCTGCAAAAAGGATTCTGTCTGTTCCTCTCGTCACACTGTGACTGACAGCCGAGCGAAAACCTTCGTCACAGATCCCATCACTTCGCTCACACTCATCATTATGATAACAGTGTTAGAAACAGGCTGAAATGTGCTCGCTGCACCACACACTTATGTTACATTTTTGCTGTTAATAAACGTTTTTTCTCCTTTTATCAAATTTTACAGGTTTTTCTCTCTTACCTGCATCGACTGTCAGCTGAGTTCCTCTCCCAAAAACAATCCTATCTGTGCCGAATGTCACACTGTGACTGACAGGCGAGCGAAAACCTCAGACATCAACATCATCAACTTCAAGCTTCTCTTTAAACCTCAGTTTGTTTCTCTGTGAAGTTTTTTCCATGTTTTGCTTTAAACTTTTAAACAGAAGCATTCTTTATGATTTTATGATTTTACATTCATTTGGACTTTTTGGTGTAAAAACTTACGACTCTGGATGTTCAGTCTGCTGCCTGATCCAAACAGCAGTTTACCAAAACTCCCAGTGTTCACACCATGAGACACAACATGATGAAAACATACACACACACATACACATACACACACACACACACACACCATTTTGTCTTAAGTTTATAAAGTTTACTTTTTTTTTTTTTAGTTTTTGGTTTTTTAGGACAAGATGTTGAAAGCTGACCAACACAGGAAAAATATTTCACTGAACAGAAAAATGTTTCTAACAGAATTTAAAGTGACATTTTTACATTAATTTCTTTGAAACCTTTAAGAAGAAACATTTTTAAGGCATGAGTACTAAAAACTGAAAAGGAGTCGCCTGAGTGCAGTGAGACTTTACGGGACGTCTCACTGCATGTTTTTCATCACTGATCTTCATTAATATTTATACACAACCTGTTTTTTCACCTACTCATTGTTAATGTATTTTATATCAGACTTGTTATTTTGAGCTGTTTGTCTGTTTCAATTGTCATGTTTATCGTTTCGTTTGTAACATTGAAAGCAACTGTAAACCAGAATCGAACTCCTTTTTCTATTAGCTGTAATAAAACACAGTTCTGCAGTCAAATTATGGACAAAAATTTTTTTTTTTACTTCTTTATGACATTTTTGACTTGAACTCTTACCTAAGTCGACTGTCAGCTGAGTTCCTCTCCCAAAAATCAGTTTCTCTGTGCTTCCTCTCGTCACACTGTGACTGACAGCTGAACTAAAACCTCGACTCACCGTCACAGGTTCACTTTAAAAACTCAAACTTTAAAACAGACTTTAAACTGGTCAGAGTTTTTTTACTGTTTTAATGAATTTCCTTTTTGTTTCATCTTTTATTTTTTACTTTCTCAAAGTAAAAAAGTTTTTCACTTTTTTTCTCAAAAAAGTGAAAAACTTTCCTGCCTTCCTGTTTGTTCTGCTCTCATTCTTCCAAGGGACCAACACTTGTTTCTACACAGATCTTTCAAAAAGGTCGATTCATCTGTAACTAACATAAACACAGATTCAAACACTTGTTGGAGGAGGACTCAACGTTTTTTTGTGTTTAGAAATAATGTTTTCTGACAAAATGAACTTTTTTCATCCTACCTGAGTCGACTGTCAGACTAGTTCCTCTCCCAAAAATCTGTTTGTCTGCAGCTCCTCTCACACTGTGACGGGCGGCTGAACTAAAACCTCACCTGCTCCGAACTCCTGATTCCACACAGTCTGACGTTCACATTTTCAGTATGTTACAAAACAAGACTCGGCTGAGTCCAACTGAACTGAACATTGACGATACGTTGGAATTTCTGTTTTGAAACTTTTATAAAATCATGTAGAGTTAAAGCAGTTTGACTCAAACACCTGGATTAAATAATCTGAGTTTAAGATTAATCCTCCTCAGTGTCTTGTGCTTATGTTTGTTTTCAGTGAATTTCAGTCTGATGATGAGACTCAGGCTTCAGACATTCAGTCTCACCTAAACCTGAGCAGATTTAAATATTTAATATGAAGACCAACAATCCTAATCTCACATTAAACATGTGATCCTGGATTTGTTTGCTGAAGTAAATAATCTCGAAGTTTATCCTGTAATGTAAACTCTTCACAAACCCATCCAGCCTGCGTTCAGCATCTGACCCAAGTTTGTGCAGATAAAACCTGATTCTGAACATTACTCACGGCTTTGAACCGTCAGTTTGGTTCCTCTTCCAAACTGAGTCGTGTAGCCTCCCTGAGCCGTCACACTGCCACACACGGCTCAACAAAAACCAACACCAGCCTCAGACTGGACTCAGAGAGTTTCACTCAGAGTACGACTCAGACTTCATTTCCACCTTTGGACTCTCAGCAGCTGAGCGACAGCTCGACTCGCAGTGAAAGCAGAAACACATAAAAACGTTTTTGTTGAGTTTAACTTTTCAAACTTTGTTAAACATGAATTTTTTAAGACTGACCTGCCAACACGACGAGCTTTGTGCCGCCACCAAACATCAGTTTGTTTCCACCCTGATACACACTACGACACACACTCATACACAAACCTGTCACATGAATACACACCAAAATATAAGCCTGAAGATAACAGTTCAATCAGTTTATCTGTTGTACGTAACTGTCAGTATGGAAGCACATTTCAGCTCAAATGACCGTTTATTCATGTTCAGTCAAACCAGTGAATTTTTCAGCTAAAATTAAAATGTCCTTTATGTATTTATGTACTGTAATGTTTGACTCTATATTTTAATTTTGACTTTAAAATGTACATTTTAAATGAGCTGTATATCACTTTAATAAATCTTGTCATTCTGACTTATTAACTCCTAATTTTGATGCACCAAAATCTTCTGAACTCTTTTAAATTCTCTCCTCCTCTGGCTGGAATGAGCTTCCATACATACTTTGCAATGTTTGGTTAGGTTGTTTTAATTTAATCCAGTTTTGTTTGCAGTTATTTGCCCATGCACATTTGATTGTAAACAAGTTCATTGTATTTTTTCACACCACATGTTTACATGTTGTGTATTTGTGCAGCTTGTTTGTCTTAGTTTGTAATCTTTTATCGCTTTTTACTGTTTAAAACTGTTTTGATCCTTTTGTTAATTTGTTTCATTTTAAATTCTTTATTACTTTACCAAGTTTTGCATCAGTTTATGTATTTTAAATACATTTTGACTTTCTTCTTTCGAGTCAAAACTTCACACACAAGCAGTGAAGTCAGGTAAAAATGCAAATGAGGAATGTGTAGCATGAAAAATGTTCATCCTACCAGACTGAACGGTCAGTTTGGTTCCACTGCCAAAGTAAAGTTTGTTTCCTCCCTGACTCGTCACACTGTGACTCCGTCTGTGACTAAATCTGCTGAACTCACCGATGCTGCTTTCATTCTGTCACTTTCTCCACATTTTTTAATTAACCCACTTTAATGTTGTGTTGATTCACAGATTTTAGCTTTAACATGAACTTACTTGTTATAATATGGACCAAAGTTTTGCATATTTGTGCAATTTTTCTAAGCTGCTGTCATCTCTTAAAGTTTAGCATGTTTTATGTTATTTTAAATTCATCATCACTTATTTAGATCTTTCTGTTAGTTTTGCTGTCACAGCACCTACGTGGCAGATTTGTATCAATCAAGCTGGACTAAAATTAAATGATGCAAATAAAAATCAGGAAACGTTCTCGGTCCTTTGACACAAATTTTAAATTTTGAAATGATGAAAAATGTTCATCTTACCAGACTGAACGGTCAGTTTGGTTCCACTGCCAAAGTAAAGTTTGTTTACAGCCTGATTATTCACACTGTGACTCCGTCTGTGACAAAAACTGCTGCCTCACGCTGATGCAAGAAATCTGATCTTCATTTACTGATTCTCCATTTGACCGCATTTTTGTTTTGGTTTTGGTTTTTTCCCAGTTTCTTGGTTCATGTTCAGCCTGCATGTGTTCAGTTTGCATCGATCAAACGCCACATAAACTGAATAAACTGAGCGGACAAATGAACAAGTGTGAATGACACATTTTTAAAGTGTGAATCATGAGAAAAGCTCCTCTTACCAGATTCAACAATCAGTTTGGTTCCACTGCCGAAATAAATTCTGTCTCCTCCCTGATTCTTCACACTGTAACACACGCTGTGACAAAATCTGATGCACTCACACTGAGACACAAATCCTGAAAATGTGTGTACTTTTTCTGGTTTGTGTCTCTTTTCTGATGTAACATGTTTTTGCACTTTATGTTTGAGCTCTTTCACAGTGACTTGTGACAGCTGTTTTAAGCTGAACTACACTGATAAAGACTAGAATTTTAAAAACACTTTTTTGATCCTGCAGCAGGTTTTGTGAACATACTTGCACCTTTTGAAGCAGTCAGTGTAAAATTCACAGATTTGTTTTTATCCTGAGAAACTCACCCTGCAGCTCGTCCACGTCAGAGTCCGTTTCACTTCCTCTAAGTCCACAAGAGCAAAAACATCATCGATGAGGCAGCAACCGGAATGAAACAACTGGAGTCGTCTTTGGTCCTCATAATCCATTTCAGGCTGATTGTTTGTTTCCTGAGTCTTAAGCTTCATCTCTGTCAAACACGGTGATCTGACACCTGAGAGCTGAAACATGGACCATCATCAGCAGCAGTTTCATGGAGACGTCCTGCAGCCTCTGGGTCGCAGCTCACGTCTCCAAACTGATCAGCAGCGCACAAAAGGTTTGGTGCTCAGTGACAGTGGCTCTGCAGACAAGACAGACAGGACTGTGAAAAAAAAAGATATCCATAAATAATGTCTGTGTCGACAGAAAGAACGACTCTCTCTTCAGCACATGTCAACAGACGCAAACGTCAGTCCCTGCTACACGGCTAAAGCAAAATCATACAATGGATTTGATACAATAAAGTGAGTGTAATTTGAAGAGTTTATGTTTTTGAGCATTGAAAGGTTTTTTGAGATGCTGTCAGACGATCCAACATGAACATTTAATTTCACATCATTCAGATGATCTTCTGATCTTCGAGGAGCGTTAAACTCTTCCTTCAGCGTCAGCAGCAGCTCAGTCGAGCAGTCGTACCTGTCGCTGGTGGTGATCAGCTTCATGACTCCTCTTCAGCCTCCTCTACCCGAGATTAAAAAAACACCTCCAGGAGCAAATTTATGTTTTCAGAAACAGGCAGGAAGGAACGAGAAGAGGTGATGTGACCCGTTTTTGAACCAAACTCCACCTGTGTCCTAAAAAGATCAAACTGAGAGAAAACTGCAGCTTTGAATGAGCATTTTTCTGTCCCAGCTCTTCATTCATGACACAGAAACGAAAAGCACCCAGTAGTTTTTTCACATGAAAGCAGGTGATGCTGTTGCGCATGGACCCAGTTCAATCAGGATAGACTA
This sequence comes from Naso vlamingii, assembly GCA_029822935.1. Classification (NCBI taxonomy): domain Eukaryota; kingdom Metazoa; phylum Chordata; class Actinopteri; order Acanthuriformes; family Acanthuridae; genus Naso; species Naso vlamingii. The sequence goes on along the minus strand of JAPQLA010203757.1, from coordinate 12,384 downwards.
ATAAGAATAAAAGAGAATGACAGGTTTGAAATGAGATCGAGTTTATTGTGCACAGAAAAGTAGTCTTTGGCGCTTAGACCCCACAGGAAAATCATCTGTGAAGCAGCTTGATGGATTGGATGCTTCCAAAGTAAAGAGAACTTCCCCAGAACCTAGACAACAGTGGTGCTGACGGGGGATGACGCTTTATGCGGTAGGACTCCAGAAGAAAGCTTGATTGAAGACACCAGTTTCTTGATTGAGGTGGTGAAGGGGTGGAGGTGGGTTTCGCAAAACTTTCTGGGTTGAATGACACAGAGAGAGAGAGAGAGAGAGGGTGGCAGATTGTTGGATGAAGAGGATGATGACCAGTGCAGCACAATGATAGCGGGAAATGCATAGTGACTTAGAGGGCACGTGCAAAGAGATCTTTCGCTTCGTTTGTTGTCACATTAGTTACTCGACAGCAGCACAATTGAAAATGTCCAACACTTCAAGGATCCTCTTGTTGTTTTCTTACATTTTCATTTTTGTGAACAAATCTCAGGTGTAAACACAAACAGAGCTTCAAGCTCAGTGGTTCCAAGCACAGACGGAAACTTTTCCAAGCCCGTCACTAATTTATAGTTTCATTTGTTCCTCAAACAACACAGGAAACAGAAAGAGTGAGTTTGCTTGGGACTGTTTATGTTTGCAGATTAATCCACATTTGTTTCTCTGTATTTGGAGCAGCACACACAGTGTGTATGACCGAAGATACACTCAGTGCTTAAGTTTGAACATCAGATTTGTTAATACAAATAATAGTACAAAACTTTATCAGCCTCTTTCTTTTTTATGCATGTTTGTCTCTTGAACGTAACTTTTTTTTTACACTTATTCAGCAGCTTGAAGTTCTTTCGCACCACATCACTGTGAATGTTGTGCTTTTCTGTTTAGCGTGTATGCTAGCAGAGTCAGACATTTCATCACTCATCACTTCCTGGTTCAGCAGTTAAGATCAAGTTCAACTGAAGGATCAAACCTGCTCAGCGACAGCAGCCGGGATTTTAAACAGCTGATGAGAAGAAGAAGAAGAAGAAGAGAGTCAATAAACTGCAGGGAATTTTTTAGTCCAGCTTAGAGCAGGTGCTGGTGGAGGGCATGCAGCCTCCACACAGAGAGGCCCCACCCCCGGCCGGATGTTACAGTCAGGAGCTGTCTGTGAGGTGATGGTGTTATCAGAGCATGTGGGCGTAAGCACGTTCTTTTCTATCACAATCACAGAATTTAAATCATCAGGCCTGAACATTTTCCTCCTCATGTGTGTGTTTGTATTTGTCACTGTGTATTATGTTGTTGGTTGTAAATAAAAAAGGAAAAATCATTGAAATAAATGCTTCTGGATGTAAACACTCTATGGTCCACAAGATGTCAGCGTCTCTCTGAGGCTCTGTCTGATGCTTGAGCTCAGAGCTGCCATGACCTTTACAGACCTGCTGAGGGAAACACTCACATACGTGTTTGAACACTGAAGGTTTCACTCTTTCGCAGGCAGCGTTGGGAAGGTTACTTTGGAAATGTGATAGACTACAGATTTCTAGTTACCATATTTAAAATGTAATAAGAAATGTCACTATTCAATTACTTTATCAAAGTAATGTAACTTATTAAATTTCATTACTATTATGATTAGGGTTCTAAATTTCTAATGAATGCTTTCAACTGTTCATCATTTTTCAAATGTTTAAACCAGTTAGTGGCAGACGTGCAGCGCTGCAAATTCAAACAAGAGAACCAATAAAAAGCATCTGAATAAATCAAACTTTACCGAACAGCCTCGACTGGAAATGACAAGAGAAGACACTGTGCACATCAAAACATGCAAAGCAACCAAATAAATATTATTCAACATATAACCTATGCTTTTTACAGAAAATATTTAGATTTTACCAACTTTGTAATCATTAACATTTCCATAAGTACTGTAATTTAATTACGCATTCTTTTCCAGTAACTGTAGCTGATTACAATTACATATATCTAGTTACCTTCCGACACTGTTCACATGTAACAAGTAGAAATAATATGCTGTAATGGGCCAGCTGTACAGTGCTTGATACCTGCTATTTTTGTATGTTAGAGGTAAAATTGGGTTCGGGGTTAGTTTGAGTGCTTGGCTGCAGTGGATTCAGGTCACCTGTTGCACTGAGTGTGGAGACAGGCTCCTAATCGAAAAGTGAGAGCAGCATGAAGGCTTTTCCCTCACAGCTAATCACGGTGTGAAGACGCCCTTTTGTGAAGGCTTCAGAGAGGGGGGAATGGAACTGCTGTCCCACTTTGCCACTTGTCTCTGCCCCTGACTCACAGCAGGCCTCATTCTCTCCCAAAGAATTCAAAGAAAAGAAAGAAAGAATTGTCAGCCAGACTCTCTTGTCTGTTAGGGCCTGGTGAGAGTGCAGTGTTATATTGTCTGTTTTTTGATTGTGAACCCTTTTAACTTGTTAATTTCACATGGAATTTCAGTAAATTAAATATGTATAAATATGTACATTGATTTCTCTCGTATTTCTTTGTAAGAGAAGAATCATAAATATGTGAATTCATGGTTTTGTTGTGTTGGGGGGGTTTTGTTTGTTTGTTTGTTTTTGTTTTTGTTTTTTTACTAACTGTGTTTCATCATGGCTGACCTGCAGTCATGATGCTGATTCAGCACAGTGAGGCTGCAGGTTATTGGTGGCAGCATTGAGATGTGTGTTTGCACTGAGGATGATGAGCAGCAAATCCACTTTTAAAATGTTGAAAAGCTGACTGAGACCGTGTCCCTGCAGTAAAGGTTGCACACGAGCAACAGACAACATAGCTACAAATATAAAACCCTTGAAAAAACAAACAAACATGATCTTTGTTAAACAAACCAGTTCTGAGCTTTGTTATCCAACACTTTGTCACCAAACACGTGTTTTAGCAGGTTTTCCTGCAGGCAGCCTGATGTTTCTGATATTTAAACAGAACAAGTTTTTTAATCTATTTTTATATTTAAGTGTTGAACTCTAACTGTAAGCAAATGCTAACAGCTTTAATATTTCAGGCATTTTAAATCCTTCACATAAAAGTCTTTAAACATGCAGCAGTGAACAAATGGAGCTGCCGATGATGCGTTTCCTGTGAAAGTGAGCTGCTACTGGTTTCTGTCTGATCTTTATCTGCAGTTTTAGGGTTTACTGTTGAGACACTTTCAGCTGTCTGTTAAAATGTGGTTTCAACTGATGAAACTGCTACACTAAAGACCAGCACACACACACACACACACACACACGCACACACACACTGACAGACACACACACACACACACACACACAGAGACCACGGTGACCATCCCTCTGCTTCACATTTCACCATGAGAACAAAGTGAGGCTTGAGCAGAGGGAGATCAGATGTTCCCAGAACTGAACCCTGAGGTGTTCCACATGTCAGCATGCTGTGTTTCAAACGAACCTGCAGCTGACATCTTTTCATAATCGTTATGTTCTTAATGATAAGCTGCACTTGAATCTGTGTCGACGGACAGGAAAACTCAGTGGTTCAGCAACAAACAGCAGATGAACCTTTAAGAAAGTCATCTGGATGGTCAAACACAGAAAAATGCTAATCCAAAAACTGGAGCAAAGAAACGGAACTTTAATAAGAAAAAATAAACAGGCAACACTTTGGAAAACAAGAAAATGGTTAAACTGACAAAGGATGAGGAAGAATAAACTGAAAAGGAACAAAAAGAACTCAAAATTAAATCAATTAATCAAGAGACACAATTTGGATAAAATCTCAAAACAGACTCAAAAATAGTTATTACAGAAACTGAAAAACAGGAACTAAAGATAAAACTTGAATGTTCTTCGTTAAAGGAAGCTACAGATTATTTGACAACACGTTGAAACAGCTTCAGTCAAGTGTGAGTTAATTTAAACGCCGCTCACACGTGAACAATTATTTACAGGTTTGTGAAGGCAGGTTTCTACAGTGGCCCCTGAGGACAAAACAAGAGAAAAGCCACAAACATACAACCAAACCCACTTGTTGCAACACATACAAGAGCCACAAAACAAAGTTTGTGTTTCTGTATTTTTCTTAAACATGGAGATAAATCTGTTCTGAAACAATGAAACAAACGAAAAGAAACACTAAACAAACTGAAGGCTTGTGTTTTTACTAACAGATACTTTTATATTCTTTCTTTTTCTTGAACTGTTTTCATGTTTGTGATGTTTTTTCACGTTTTTTTGACTTGACTTTTTGTAGGTATTTAAGTTTGTAATGAAAATTTGTAGCACTTTGCAGTTATTTGTCAAATGTTAATGTTGAATCCAAAAATGTAAGAACTAGAAAATATAACTTCATGTTTATGCAGCATTTCTGTTGTTGGACAGTGAGGTTTGTGTTTCGCTTTTTGTGTGTTCTGTCCTTTGAGGCCAGTTGTTTTCTCAAAGTGTAATGAATTACAGAATTTTTGATGAACGATGAATCTGCTGCATTTTTTAAAAAATGGGCACAAACTACTGCAGCTCTCAAATGAACAATCCATCTCATTTCATCCTGATTTCATTCACTCGCACTTCAATGAACAGCTTCAGCTGTTTCTCTGCAGACATGCTGCTCGACGAGCAGTCAGGACAGCAGAGCTCTGATGGTGAGGAGGGTGCTGAAGGCCAGAGTTTTGGTGAACACCACTCTCACCCCATTCATCAGCAGCAGGAAGAAGTTCAGCCTGGCTTTTTCTGTACGGGACAGACACAAAATGTTCAGCTGGTTTGAACTCAACAAGATCCACCATGAATTACTGCTGACTAACAGGTTACTGGAAATCAATCAAAATGGGACAAGAAGTGAAACACTCGAGTATCAGAGAGTTTTAAACAGTCTGGGACAGGACACAGTGTTTTGTCCGGGGACTCACCTGGATGCAGGTCGGCACACAGGTCAACTGGTTGGTGGAAACAGAGAACACATCAATCAGAGACACAAAGAATGAACATCTGTACAGACAGTCATAACTACTAATGATTATTCTGAACATCTGGATTCTGACTGAGCTGTCAGTCAAACTCCAGCATGGTTCGTTCTGTGACGGAACATGTACAGAAGAAAAGAACAGGTAAAGTATCTGTTTTAAAAACATCTTGTAATGGGTTTCTACAGGTTTCACAGTTGAAATACCTCATACAGGTAAACACCAGACACTGCACATGTGAACGTGAGAAGTAACATGTGAAATGGTTTAAATGTGACTAATTTATATGTCAATGTATGCAGGTTAACATCTGAAGTGACCTATAATAATGTAAAATTTCATGGCTAAAACAAAAAATTTTGTGCTTTTCTTTAAAAACTGTTCAGAATTTCTGAAGTTGTTTACAGTTTTGATCATTTCTGCAGTTAGTGGCTTATGTGAAGCTGAATATCATTCAAAACAGCTTAATATTAGTGCTAATATGATACCAAAATATTTATTCATATTCATGGTTTACATTATTGAGTATAAACACTTTTCTGTGTCAGCTGCATCAGTGTGAAATTGCAGAAACACTGAGATTTAACACAGTGAGGATTTAAATCAGCCCATCTGACAGAAAAAGTAAAGATGACAGAATCAGACTCTAACTCAGAACTCAGAGAGTGTAACCATGGTGTCCAGCAGCACTCCTCTTACAGTTGTCGTTGTTGGATGACGCGTTGTACATCTCACAGGAGTAGATGGTCTCATTGCTGAACCCAGCGTAGAAGTACCCTCCCTGCTTTGGGTCCAGGACGGCATTGCTGGTGTTCACACTGATCTGACGCTCCCTCACATTCATAACCATTTCACCATCCTTTGGACGGAAACCAGTGGCCAGACAAACCTCGTCAGCCAGCTTCTCCACCGGCACCCCTTCAGGATACAGAGGACTCAGGACGAACAGGGTGGGGGGCACGGCCGGACCTGCACCACAGCAAAGAACACAAAGAACCACAACCACACAGCTGACAGAGGAGCAAATAACTGATCAGAACATACATGCAGACATTCAACTGTGCTCTGGTAATGAGTTATAAACATTTTTAAAACATTTCTGTCAGAATATTTCCATGAAACATTTCACAGGAACATGCTTTAACATTAAGACATCCATCAAAATACACAAAGACCTTAGACAGAAAATCTAAATCAAAATGTTGAAAATATACAAAACATTTAATGAACACAATCAATCAGAAGTTCACTCTAAGACAGAATATTATCACTGTTACTTATCACATGTTAAAGACTGTAGTTTTAATTGGATTAAAGAGTGTTTACAGACCACTTTCTTTTCAATTCGAATTAAAGATAAAGTTAGAGATTTCATGAATTAATTCATTTTTTAACTACTTGAAGTTTTCTGGGATTTTTTAATGTTCTTTATCACCTCACCTGTGTCGGTTTTCATTTTTTCTTAAGCTGCTGTTTTTAAGTAAATGACCTGATTGTGCAATAACAATAAACTTTAGTTATGTTTTTGTAGTATATTTATTATTAGAATGAAATCCTCATTAGACAAACAGCGTAAAAAACATGTTTCTGAGACTTTAAAAACAGAATTTAAGACCAAACATTTTCTTTTTTTTTAAAAGATATTTTTGGGGGCTTTTTTTAGGACATTACAGCTGAAGAGTGGACAGGAAACAGGGGAGAGAGAGGGGGAATGACATGCAGCAAAGGGCCACAGGTGGAACCGTACCTGGGTACACTGCGGCGAGGACATAGCCTCTGTATATGGGGCGCCTGCTCTACCGACTGAGCCGCCGGGCGCCCCAAGACCAAACATTTTCAATTTGACTTTATCTTGGAATTAATCAATAATAGTTCAATTTTCAAGAAAATCTTTGCACAAATTACAGCTTTCTGATTTTTAGAAAAATTATTTAATTAAGGATTCTGACAATCAGAAACACCGTACTTCCTTATCCATCCAATTTCCATCGCTACAGTCAATTATTATTTAAGTTTACACAGATTTTTGCTGTAAAATTTGGCTGCTGCAACCACAAAATTCTTTATGCAGATGACTGTTTAATTTATCTCCAATTCAGACTAATTAGCTGTAAAGAAGTTAAAGACTGTCTTTACTCATCCTTTTCTGTTTAATTGATTACTGATACATTTTCTTGTGCAAAATGTACCATAAAAAAGATCATTATTCGTCGTAGCAGTTGTTGATACTATAATAGCATTGTTAGAAAGTAGATTTCCTCATACACATAAAATGCAGCAAGAATATAAGTTCTAATTTTTTTTGTGAGTTAAAATTATCACTACCTTATCACATAAGTCCAAACTTTAATTTTCCATCAGAACAATGAACCAAAAAAATCACTTTAACTCTTTTTTTCAAAATATGAATGAATCGAAATTATTTCAGAGCTTTTCAGGACTTTCAGGCATCTGGGGAGAAATTTGACTCCCGTTCAATGCATTTAATTTGTTATATTTCTGAGACTTACAACAGAACTTAATGCTCACTGGATTTATTTTTAAACACTTCGGTTTTTGCATTCAGGAAACATTTCAGGATGTTCCAGCTTTTACAGTTTGTGCTCCTGTGTCAGCTTCAATAATTTACATCCAAATATTTTATTATTCAGTGTCTTTTACTCTCCACCTGTGATCATTTAAAGTTGCTTTTCATTTTTTTAGAACTTGCATGTGGAGTTTGATTTTTGGCACAACAAATTAATGTTATCAGTATTCAAAATTTGTATTATTTCTCATTGTAATTTTACACAATTTTTGTTGTACTTTTTGTCAGAAAATTAATAACACCCGAATACATAACTTCTGTTGGAATGACATTAAAGATCTAATTGATTTCATTTTACCGTAGATTTTTTGGATTCAGGAGAGATTTTAAGACGGTTTGTTTGTTTTTTACTGTCATTCTTTGTCATTACAGCAGTATTACTGCACACCATGAAACTAATCTGGACCTAAAAAGTTGCAGTTTACGACTTTTTCAGGATTTGAATTGACAAAAACATGTCCAGGACCTCCTGCTGCAGAGTGAATATGAATTCTTGTTTCTAAAATCCAGATTTTGTGTGAATGCCATCTTACAGGATGTCTGCAGCTGTTTCACAGCAGCTCTTTGTCTCATCTCAGCTCCACTGATTCATTCAAATTAAGCCTTTAAACATAAAAACTCAAATTCAAAACTAAACAAACTCAGCAAATGTAATTATTCCTGATCATATTAACATACAGAAGTGTTTTGTCTTACCTTCAGCTACGACGGTGACACGGATGGGGTTTCCAAATAGTAAAGCATCACAGTGTTACAGCCTCATACAAAAACCTCAGAGCTGAAAATCCTCCTGAGAAAAGCTCAAAAATGTGAAAGATCCTCCTCACATCGCTGCACAGTGAGCTATAAAACACAGAGAAACAAACAGAGAGAGCTCAACATGTTTGTTAAACAGGTAACTGAAAAATATTCAATATTTCAGCAGCACATGCCGCGGCACAGGAGAGCCAAGAAGTTCAGGAAAGTGAAGAAATGTGACAGTTTTCAGGTAGAAAAGAAGCAGCTGAAGACTCACCTGAAACACAAGGTGTGTTTCCTTGTTTATTTGTTGATTGTTGATGTTTCCTGACTGCAAACAGACAGTTTAGAGGAGACTGGAGGTTTTAGTTGAGCTCTGTGCGGATGTTCAATCAGTGTGGGAACCCCAACACAGTGAAAAACCTTCATACAAAAACCCCTCACAGCTGCAGGAGGAGACAGCCGGGAGTTGCTGCCAACAACTGCTCACAAAATAACAACCTGTTTTTCACTTTCCATCCAGTTTCATATTATAATGACACACAGTATGTTGGGGAATTACTACAACCTTAGTCTGTCTTTAATAATTCAAGCTTTTCTTCTGTTATACACACATCACTTTATCTTTTAGGCTGGATCAAGAAACTTTCTTAGTGCCTCTATAAAAAAAAACAGCTGTTAGCTTAGTGTTACCATCAACACAGCAACACAATTCTTGTTTTATCAGGAAATGTTTGTTATTACACAATTAAGCATGAATGTTTTTATTTCACTATATCAAGAAATTTTTTGAGCCTAAAAGCTTTCACACAGCTAATGTTATGAGGAGAAGAGCATTGGATACACATATCGACGGATTCAACTGAAAACATTTTAGTGTCATTTGTTAATAAAGAAACTTTCAGTTAACATCAGCAAGCTAACATGCGGGTAACAACAATGTGAACAAACTCATGTTTACATCTTTTTCTGTTAGCATTTAAACCAAGATGGCAGCACATGCATGCGAGGCTGTTTTACTCCTTTTTTTACCATCTGATTTAATGATAAACTTATTTCATTGTCTTAGTACGTTAGGTTTTTTTGTTTGGGTTTTTTTTTTTTTTTTTTTGCCATGATGATAAAATTGAGTAATCTAATCAAATCTAGCAAATACGCCATACCAAATTTAACATGCTGACTGAGTTTAGTGTGTTAGCATGCTAACGTCTGCCTATGAGCAAATTTTTGATCTAAATTTCTTTTGCAATGCAGTTGTGTTTCCAATTTGATCCAAACATCTCAGCAACTATAGGATGGATTGTGATGAAATGTGGTTCAGACATTTATGTTCCCGTCATGGTGAACGAAAAACTCTGGTGATCCTCTGACTTTTCATCTAGCACCATCATCAAGTTCAAATGTGTGTCCAATACTTTAGTTTATGACCACATACCTGCAAAATTAAAGACATTCCGATCAGTCTCAGCTGTAGGGGAGACGGCCACATGGTTGAAACATGGAGAGTTGTATGACCACTAATTCCACCAATCAGACATAATATAGGAATCTAAAAGTACTATATTATAGGCAACTTGTTTCCATCTCTTGAAGACATTTCATCTTTTATTCAAGAGGCTCCTTCAGTTCTAACTAATTGATGGGGGGTTACAGGTAAAATCATGTGTTAATATAAACACTTACAGAGTCACTGAAGCTACATGTTATAATTCTTCAAAGTCTTCAAGGTCTCCTTTGAGTCACTGACCCACCTGGCCATCATGTGGGTCATTAGGATTAGGTGGGTCCAGATGTGTGGGAGCTTAGGACAGCATTGTTAAGCTGTGTTTTGAGCGTTGCAGTACAGTACAGTTCGATACAGTACAGTACTCCTCGGAACGTTAAACCATAGATCTGGCTCGCATTTCCATCGCGGACCTTACCCTTACTTGATAGACAGGGTATTTGCCATAAGTATCGTGACATCATAGCAGCAAGACACAGTGTAGCTCACCGACTAATTCAGTGAAAAAGAAGAACATGACCTAGTAAACAAAAACAGTCCTGATACCTTACTCTTGTTGTCGAGATATTTAAACATGGCTGGTATTGTGTTTGTCCTTTATTCTCTCTGCTGCATGCAGTGACAAATGTGTCGACCAATCAATGGGCTGAAGTTTAGGTGCCTGACCAGTCTGCTACCCAACGGGATGGTGACGAAAAAAACAGGATGGCACAGATTGGTTATTTTGGTACCATCCACAACCTTTGACAATCAAAACGCAAATAATTTCGCACAGTGCCAAACTGAACTGTGCTGCTTCATGGATGATAAGTGGTGACGTAGACCACCTCGTCTGTGTCACAGTGGTTGTTCCAGTTTGACACAGATGGCTTCTTTCAAACAATCAGTCTTCTCTGGCCAACACGTACAGTGCTGTGGTTGAAGGAATGTCCCTTCTCCTTCAGATGTAAGTGGAGAGCAGAGTCTTGACCTGAGCAGTTGGCTCTCCTGTGTTGTGCCATCAGCTTATGGAGGGTTTTTTTAGTTTCTCTGATGTACAAATCTGAACTGCATGAACTACATTACTCTGCTCATGCCTAGGTGTTCTGTCTTTAGGGTGGACAGGCTTCTGCCTTTATGTTACTGGGTTCGAAGTAAACAGGGATCAAACACAACAGTTTCCTGTGATATAGCATTTAGAATAACTTTGACCTGGATGACTGAGAATCTTCACCAAAATTCATGTTCTGAAGATGTGAAGAACATTCGGCACAAAGGACCTGAACTGTGGCGCGATGGCAGCTTGGCTCTCCAACATGACAACACATCCACTCAGATTCTGTTTGAAACCAGCCAGTTTCTCAAGGACAACAAACCAGTCACTGCACACCCACCTACTGGCTGGATTTGGCTCCCTGATACCTTTCAGACTGGCAACGTTGGTTCAGCTCTGAAGTCTTGGAACCTTGGCGTTATCTAGTGAATCAGCCTGTGTTCATTACAGCTAAAATGGAACCAATGATGCATCATTGACCAGGGGGGTGCTCAATGCACAGGACAAGCAGAAGTCCACACAGCAGTTGAAAAACACCAAAGAAGTCAGTAGATGTACAGATGTACAGCCAAAACAGATTATATGGTGACATGGTGGCTTAGCGGTTAGCACTATGGCCTCATAGCAAGAAAGTCTCCAGCTGGAGCAGGACCTTTCTGTGTGGAGTTTGCATGTTCTCCCCATGTCTTTTCTCTGGTTTCCCCCACCATCCAAACATGTTTGTTAAGTTTTTCTCCAGTCAGCACCCTTGACCGAGGTACTGGTTCAGAATCTGGAGTTGGTCATGTGTACAGCAAGCAGCCAGTGTGCTGCCTGGGTCTGGGACACACACTGGGTGAGTCAACCAATCAGAGCTGTGAGCTCCCCTCACACTCCAGGGGGGTATTCCAGGTAGGAGGTTCAATAAACTCTGAGTCTAATCCTGAACTCTGAGTTGACTTACCCTGAGATGGGAAACTCTGAGTATCCGGTTCCAGAACAGCTGATTTGAATTAGTTCAATCAACTCTGAGCAGGTTCACCTTGAGTTAAGCGTGTGCACAACCACAATAAAAAGCCATCATCAATGGAGCCCCGATACCTCGATTCACCATGGCAACTGGAGAGAAAAAGGCATGATTAACATATTTTACACCTGTAGAATTGGAGGTACTCATGAATTGTTACAGTGAGTATTGTCATATACAGTTCATATAGCGGAACTAATGTTGCCACAGTAACGGTTACATTGTAACGGCTGAATGTCCGACACTTTCTTATGCCGGTATGTTTTCCTGTTTCTCTCTGACATTAAAGTAAATATAAACGGATCAAGCCGACCTCTCAATCATTCTACAAGTATGAGCATATTTTTTGCAAAAAAAGTAACACCGCTGCAGCTGCCAAGGAGAGAGAGGCGGCATGGGAGAAAATTGCTGCCCGAGTCAACGCGTAAGTTTGAATGCACTAGTCCATTAATTTAACATTTAACCACACTTATTTGAAATCGTAGCATACAGGTGAAAAAGTGGTGGAGTGGTTTTGAATAAAATCTGATTTTCATGTAGGTGCAATCCC
>JAPQLA010203740.1:0-19797 GCA_029822935.1 Naso vlamingii | reverse complement strand
GAGAATTCTGCAGAGAAAGTAGGCAACTTTGTTTCCTCACTTGTCAGCAGCTGGGCCGTGATAAGAGTTGATGTCAAGTTGCCAAGTAGTTACTAGCTGTTTAACCTTATTATATGGTCAGATAAGTAGTTTCGCGTAAAACCAGATTTCCGACGTCCCATTCTTGTTCACAATACATTCTCCTCCCTTATCGCCAAACTTATTCACCATTTGAATTCCTTGCCTTAATATTCACAAACATATTTGATTTGCCTTATTCTTCACTTATTCCATTGATTATTCATTTATTAACCTGTTTTGTTTTAATCATAAATAAATGACCATTTATCGCTAAGGCGTTGTCTGTGGATATTACTGTTGTAGGAACAAAGATCATCAGCTGTATGGAGAATTCAGAACCCAGGTAATGAGATTGATTCATAACGGATAAATGTGATAATAAATTGATAACTGATCTACTGAATTACTAATGAGTTAATGATAAATTCCCTTGAAAAAAGGGTGGTGCCTCAAATTAATAATGAGTGCAATTATCCAGAAACCTATTTCCCCTACACAAGACACTCCAACCGGGCAGCTACTGGCGACATAAGATGGCCATCATTTTTTTTTAATGCTCAACATACACAACAAATGCCCTGATTTGTTCAAGTCCATCTGCGGCCACACAGACTCAGCCCACATTAGCTCTGCTCCAGCAGTTAGCAATCATGTAATATCTACATTCTCGTTCAAATGTGTGCCACTGTAGTTCAATTAATGTCTGAAGATTATGCAATCGCTTATTTCCAAATGTTATATGAGTTCAGGATATCGGCATGTTATAGTCAGTAGTCTTTTTTTTTTTTTTTTTGTAAGCTGTGTTTCAGATCGTCTGTATTGTCATGCATGCCCAAATGTTCTACCTTTTTCATGTTCATGTTAAGCTCCTATTAGCCTCCTTTTGAAATTCCTTGATGAGCTCTTGCACCTCTTGAGGGGTCTTGAAAGTGCGGGTTCTCCATTTACGTGTAACCAACAGTCTTGCTGGATGAATTACTCCATGACGGATGCCAAGGTTGCGCAGTTCTTTGCGGACTGGGTAGAACTGTTTCCTCAACTGATGTATTCCTGCTGCCAAGTCCATGTAAAACCATACTTGTTGATCCTTGTACTTTATGTCCCTTTTTGTCCATGCCGCGTCGGTAACTGCCACCTTGTCCTTGTAGTTGAGGAACTTCATAATTCAGTGTCCTTGGAGACGTCTTATCATCTCTCAGTAGTCCAATTCGATGCGCTCTCTCCAAAACAACTGAAGACTGCAGAGCTGTATTGTTCAGTGCTTCTGGAATCCATTTTTCCAAAAAGAAACACGGGTCCTGTCCCTCCACTCTCTCTGGCAGGCCCACCAGCCTCAGATTATTCTGTTGGGAGCGGGATTCCAAGTCTAGGACTTTATCTTCCAGGGTTTTGTGTTTTGACTCCAGTGTTTGTAGTTTAATTTGCAGGCTAGCTACATTGTCTTTGGCGCTTGATATCCATAGCCTGCGACACTCGCTCAGTACAGTCACTTATCTCCTTTCTCATACTTTCTATCGCTGTCATAACTCCATCCTCATGGAGTCTATAGCAGCCAGCACTGCGTTCGTCCCCGCATCCTCAGCCTCTCCTCCTCCGCTGGCCCCCTCCTCCGCCATGCCTTCAGTAGTTTTCTGTGTTTCGCCAAAAACGTGAAAGTCTGTTAACTTTGGCTGTTTTGACAGTTTACCCTTTTCTCCACCTAATTTTCCAGCTTTGGTCTTTACCATATCCACTCCAACACTTTAGTATGAGTTTTTGTTTCAAATGAGAGAGTTTTTAGTCAAATTTATAATTACTATAGCAGAGCAGTGTGACATGCGTCTTTCTGCGCGGCCGCCATAACCGGAAGTCCCGTTTTAGTTGTTTTTAGTTGTTATTGAAATAAATGTCTGAATGTATCATGTAAAGACGTATATTCGATGCAGAATGCCTGGTTTATCACTGCCATTGGTCATAGCTGACAATGCTGCCAACCGTTATACTTGATTATCAGTGTGGAAACTGTTTGCCACAGTGCGTTACAAAAACATAAAAATGAAAGAATTATGCAGTCCCCTCTAAACACTGTGACAGTTACTATTAACTACTCTGACAGTCTTTTCCAAACATCCGCACCACTGACTTCCAATTAATGTTATGACATCCAGGAAACATTCAAATGAGTCTTTCTGCTGCCATCTATTTTGTCTCGGGGGAGGAGAGCCTCAGTGGCTTCAACAACACTGACACAGTCTGGCGTTCGCTTGTCTAAGTTCCTCTCTCTGTAGATTTAATTATCATCAGTAATTAATCCAGGACCTGTTTGACACCTCTGCCGTGTTTGAGTCTAATTCAAAATCAGGACATATTTAAATGCTCTGTTGTGTGGTAATAAAGCTCTAACTACAGTACTGCTCAGTTCAAATATTTCCCCTGTATTACACAGAGCTGGGAGGTTGTAGAACTGTCATATCTGTGACAAAGGGACAGAGCTTTATTATCCTCATCCCCATGATGAGGTTTAGAATTCAAATTTGCTTATTAAAGTTTTTGTTAGGGGTGGGCTAAATTTCTGATTTTGAGCAGCTAACGAAAGCCCCCGGCAGAGACAACCATTTTATCACCAGTGCTCCCTTGTCTTTCAGTGTTTAAGTTTATTCTTTCCCAATAATTACCTCAATGTGGTAACAGAGCTTATTTGTTGAGGTACTGATCTGATACCAATTGAAAATCTTTGTACCTCACTGGGTGGAGCTCACTGGAATTAATGTGAGGGTAGATTTTGTATGGTCGTGTTTTCACAGAGTAGGGGACTGACTAAATCTCGACGAAACACTGTTAATGTGCGGTTTTAGCATGGTCCATAATATAGCACTGGCGGGGCATCTACAGCAGATATTCAGGTGGGGACACTGTGGGCAGCTGACTTACTTGTTTAACTGTTTATGTATCTCTATACATATGTACTTTACTTTCTGCTTTTTGCACTTCTGTTCAGATGCTTAACAACGCAAAACAAGAAAGTTGAATATAATCTAATCATGTAATTGTTCCATTTATTTAGTGCCATGCATAAATACAACATGAACAGTGTTTAAATGAATGAAAAGGGTGAATGAATACACCTAATATATACAGCATGGCAGCTGAATCAAGATAAATCCCTTTGCTCTGCAGCTGGTGGAAATAGAGTGAAGTATTTTGCTCCAGTCAGCTAATGAAATACAAATGTTGAAGCCATATCAATGTCTTATTTAGCTAGTCCTTGCATGCTATTAACCAGCCAGGCCAAAAGCTGATCCACACATTACCACATTGGTTGAATGTATAGTTGTCTCCTTATTTTCCATTACTGAACATACAGCTATCATTAGTCAGATCAGTAGCTGGCCTCAGTGAGAACCTTGAGGAAGTTACTGTCCAGCTGGATGAATGCCATTGGCCAACGGATCTGGTTAAACTGGCTTTTTCCCATTCCTGTCTTAAAGTACCAGACACTCAAAAACACAAAGAAGTACTTTGCATGCTGTTAAAAAGCTTTGATAAGGAAGAACAAGGACATGTCAGGGCATTTAAAGTCTGATGTCTCTCTAAGTTCTTCATAACGAAACATAATATCAATAAGTGATTTTACTAGTACAAACTATGTCTTTAACCAAATGACCTGGATGTTTAACTATCACACATCAATCAATATTAAATGATTTACTCTTAATTTCTCTAGTTCACGCTGAGTGAAAACATGGCCTTTGACTGACCACAACCTCTTCAGAGATGTGCAAATAGATCCATATATTTACCTATGGCTATAACTCTACCTAATGAATCAGAGCAAGGTGATACACAGCAGTTGGTTCAAAGAGTTCAATACCTTCACCTGGGTGCGAGAGACTTGGAAATCGAATGGATTGTGTTTGGGAATAAACCAGTTTAATTAGTGCTAGTTGTCAGGGATTACTTTGGGACTGGGATTTGATACGCTTGATTAATTATATTGAGAAGAATAAGCATTGCAAAATGTTTTTTATTATTAAGCTACAGATACTTACAATCATGCACTTCACTTGGATTTGATGTAAGTTTAGAATCACACCATATTAAACCAGTAGTCCATGTATTTTTCCAGCCTTAAAAAAATGTTTTTAATATCGGTGCATATAAGAGAACATCAACGCCGATATCAATGTATCTGCAATAGGCCAGTAGCAAAAAAAACAGTATATTGGTTGGGCCCTAGTAATAACACCTGTTTTGTGTTGATACCAATACTTCATGTATGTTGCCATATCTGCAGTACCAATCAAAAGAGTGGAGAGAGATATAACGGGCAAGCAGAAAAGACTATGAAGCAGCTGCACATTGTACTCTTCTCCCACAGGGGAAAGAAAGCTGCAGAATTTTGGGTTTGTGTCCAGGAGCAACATGAGAACATCAATGCACCCACTAGCTTGCTGTGACCTCTGTAGGCGCTCAAGTTACATGTACCTTGGAAACGAGAGCTGGCAGTTTAAAGGCTGAGCCAAATTTATTTATTTATTTAACCTTTATTTATACATGTAATCTCATTGAAACGCAAGGTGTCATTTTCAAGAGAGACTTGTTCACAGACAACAATGATTTGGACTTTTGCATTCACACATACAATATTAATAATTGTAAGTGCATGTGTGAAAGGATGTGTTGTTACAAAGCATAATTAAGCGGGAATTTGGTTATAAAAAGGCATGAACATGGAGCAAGGCAGACTTTGATATGAAATCAAGTGTTAAACACAGATTTTTGGAAAATAGAAATACACACATTTGCAAAAAACAATGTGTATAATGTGTGTTGTTTTATTGTGTGGTGGTTTTTGTGGTTTTTAGTTCTTCACACAATGCCCTCATTAAATATTTGTGCACAGCAAAACAACAACAGCAGCCACACACTTGCTTTTGTTTACTTTTACTGAAAGCAGACTTTCATTAACAATTTATGCTGCAGCAAGCCAAGCATGTAGTTTGAGGGATGACACAAGATACATACGGTATGTGTCAAATGGCTGAGTCGAGCTGACTAACTCTGAAACACTTCTGAGAATTCTGACGCTAATGGAACAGAGGGAAGAGCTCATTAGTCAATGGTCAGTTAAATAAGGACAAATGTGCTGTCCCTTCCATCTCATGTTGATGACTGGGGCAAAGAACAGAACATGTGTTTCTTGTGGTCACAGCAGAAGACAGCTTTCCAGATACTACTAAAATGAACAATCATTAGAAAAAAGAAATGACAAATACGGCAAATGCAGGAAATGTTCTTATGACAGTACTCAAGGATTATGGGAGATAACAATCATGGCAAAAAATTCTGCTTGCCTGAGGTGAGTGATTTCATCTGGATGAGTTTGGAGAGAATAAACAAGCCCATTTAGTTTGTGATGAATAAAAGTGGGTAAAAATAAAAGCCTGTCTTTCAAACTAGAAAAGAACTAGTATAAAATTAAAGCCACTTACATCATTACTTGCTAATGCTTTGCTTGTAATCCATCTTTTTTGTAGTTCTCCTTCCAAGTGTTCAAAAATAAATTTATACCACCACCTATTTTGTCAAGGTGTCAGTGGACAGCTTCATACTAGCATCCAGAGGATTTTAAGTATCATAATAGCATGATGCGATACATGATTTTTTAGTACATATCATTAAATTTTTTAAGGCATGGATTATATGTTCTTTATTTTTTTGGAAATGTAAATACATAAGAAATAAACACCACACACTGATGTTTATAAAAATTTGGGTCGGTCTCTGGTTCGCTTTCCAGTGCCCTGTAAACGGCCCTGTGCGGCCATACATCTTTGCAACTGTTTTTATTTGCCCATGCATGTCAGTTCAGGACCATGGCAGTTCAGACAAGAATCTGATATGAGCTACATTTAAAAAAATAGAACAAAAGAATCTGATCTGAGTAATAAAAAAGAACTGAGCACGAAGGCTTGCAGTGTAAATGCCTCTGTGACAACAGCAGGCCATAGGACAGAGGCTTTACTGACTGTATTTATGATGGCTGCCATAGACCATGAAAACTGAAGCTGCTTAATTAAATTATGCAATCACTATTTTTTGTCAGTTCCACGATTTTCCACAGGAGCAGCAAAGCTATAAGTCCAGTATTATACCAGTCTTTCATCACCTTTGTGGGTTTGCTATGGGTGTGCTCGGCCTTTAAAGTAGAACACTGCATGTGCTTATAGAGCCATAATGAAGCATTAAATTTTATCTTCATATGTCACGACTAACAGTCCAAAGCTTAAAGATATTTAATTTACCATCACACGAGAAAAAAATAAAAATCACAAATGAAAAGTTGGAACTATATATTGCATTTTTGCTTAAAATATTATTCAAAAGATTAACTGATTAACAAATTAGTGGCTTTTTTGTGGAAAATATAACTGTCTCATTGTTTCAGTTGTGATTACATGAAAATGGGCTCAAACATATGGTATAACCCCGTACAGCACTATTATTACAATCATAGTTGCACATATGCCAATATGTGTTGTTTAAATGTCAAAATGCACTGTTTGCTTCTCGTTAGGATGCTGTGTTCTGTCACTTCCCCTTCTCTTGCTCAGAATATAATACAGTTCTAGCCTAATCAGCTACTGTCAGAGACACAGCCATTAATGAGGTAATTATTCATGCTCTAGTAAGGTTACTGGAGGAGGAGGAGGAGGAGGAGGAGGAGGAGGGCTGTGGAGGTGCTATGGTGACAGCAGACTGTGAAGGACGAGTTAGTAGAATTATTATTTCTTCACTTGTTCTGTACACACTTGTTGACCTGCTGCAGCTTGCACACAGTAAATGGAACTCAATATTCACAGATGCTGAAAACCTGCAGTCACTTTCTCTCAGTAAATGTGCCATATCCTCTGTCAAATCAATTTCAACACTCATAAAGAAAATAGAACAGAAATTAACATTTAACCTTAGAGTACAAAATATCAAGTGGATATCAATGCAGTATGAGTTGACTCTTGTAGCCGCAGTAACAAAGTGAGATTGTGGCAGAAAAGAAATGATTATGTCTTGGAAGAGGTGTTTGTGTCAAGGAGGAGCTGCCCAACACTCTGCTGCACATGGTGCAATATTTCTACAGGGAGGAGGCCGGCTAATGCTGTTTATTTAGGAGTAGCCATATGGCAACCAAGCTCATTGTATTAAATACAAAAAATGGTATTAGAAAAACAAGAGCCTATGGGAGCAGCTTTCAACACCCTGGTCAGACTATCAATTTTGACTGGACCAGAATAGATTTCCTAAACTTCAAGACTACATTCTCTTTCACAGACCAGCTGTAAAATGGTTGTTTCCTGGCTCCAGACGCTACTCCCCTCTGCAGTGCACTGTGCAGAGCAGGTTGGTGGTTCGTCAGATCAGTAGTTTCAGTAGTCATTCGGTCAGTGAGTCAGTTAATCAGTATATATTCACATTAGTCAGTATAGTCAGTCATAGTGAGTAGCTGTTACTTGGTGGTAGCAGTTAGTTAGTTGGTTACTGCACTGTTAGCCACACCGACGCGGCCAACTCGTTAACATTGCATACGGGTGGTGATGGTACAAAACTGTATACTGGGTGATACGGATGATCGGTTACTCGCACGACTGTGCTGGAGGCTTAGCTAACTTAGCTGGATAGGCAGTTTTCACCACTAAGGGCGTGCCGTATCAGGACATGGAGACGAACTTTGGCTTTAACAGACTTTACTGATCCGTTTCGGCAAGGGCAGTCCTGGAGCCTGACTGTCTGGAGCGGCCGTGCTGCTTCACTGACTCGTTAACTAGTGCACTGCCTGAGCCTTTTCTACAATGACACTGGACCAGGATTAAAAATGAACTGAGGACTAACATGAGCCAAGAGACCTTTTCTCATGTCTAAACTAAACAGAAGATACCTTGGGCATTTGATGACCATGGCTAATTTGGCACTGAGAGTCGAAAAACTGCATTAACGTTACATGAGGTAAGACTACTTCATGGTTAATTTCGGTTATTTGGGCTTATAATGTGTAGCTACCTGTGTTTATTATATGTGGCACCATAGCTTGCCTTGTTGTCATCTGTTTTGGGGATTTGTGAATATTAGAGGTGGCATAAACGTTTCTCCTATTTGTGGTTGAGAGTGGTGTCATGTATACATGGTGTATTGTGTTAATGAGCTGTTGGCTTTGATTGAGTAGACGCTGTAAATCCTGTGTTGTTGAGCTACATTTATATGACTTTATTGTGCTGTTGGCTGTGAGTGTTCAGGTAAATTCAGATGCAGGTGAATGTATGTCTAATGCCACTCCTTCTGTGCTGGCCGCTCTTTGCTGTGGCTGGACTATATTAGCATATTATTTTTGTTTTAGAGCTGGAATTGTCGGTAACTTTTGCAGTGCTATAGTAAATTATAAGGCTGCGGTCCATCATAATTTACATAATTGGTATTTGCATAATTTACAATCTCCTCCTCCTCAAAACTAGTGTTAGCCTCCATATTTCCTTGGTATTGTCAGATGTCTGTCTCTAGAGTGATTCCCTTTTTCTACCTAACAGCTTTGGCTCCAAGATTACAAAATAAAAGCACAAAAACAAAACATGACCCCAGAAGTCACTGTAGTGCATATATAAGCTTATTATTATGAAAATCTAGTTCCCACAATATTTTCCTACACATGGAGTGACTGGGGTCTCCAACCTGCACCATGCTTTTTAGGGGAATCATGGGGTAGTTACGGGAATCTTCTCTATCACTCTGTGTGTGTGTGTGTGTGTGTGTGTGTGTGTGTGTGTGTGTGCACGTGTGTGAGAGAGAGAGAGAGAAAGAGAGTGAGAGAGATGCACATGTAAGCAGGACAGAGACAGAGACAGAGTCCCTCAGGAAAGCGAACTGCATAAAAGACGCTTCTGCTCTGAAATTAAACGAGTGCACATATAAATGACAAATAACAACATGCGACAGCATCCTGATCCTCCTACGCATTTATTTCACAAAGTACCGACACAGGTAACGGAGTGTCAACGTAACGTTATCAGCCCACAACATAGTTTTCGGTGTTTACGTTGAGAGCATTGTAATGTTATTTCGCTCCCCTTACATGATAAAATAAGATCATCCAACAGCGGAGAAATTGTGCTGAACAGCAGCAGTAAAGCGGATTGCAGAAACGAAGCGGTGCACCAGTAAGGGAAGCTTGACAAATAATAAATAAACACGGAGTGAGCAGCAACATCTCTGACTGCCCTCTCTTCCCTCTGCTTCTGACACTAAACACGCATGCGCCTGGAGAGTTTTCTGGTAGGGCGAGGGTGAGCTGTACACTGTAAGAAAGAGTTAGAACGAGAAAAGCAAAACTCCAGATTTTTCCACATTTAGGTGACAATTTATACTCAATGTTGGCGCTATAGCCACTCACTACACAAAAAAGATGCATCGTCTGGTGCCCCTGGGACCATTTTGCCTGTACCAGGAGGTGGCTGTGATAAAATATTTTGAGCCTTTATTATTTGGGGGGCAGGAGGGTGCGTTGAGGGGGCGGGCCGCCCCTCCAAATCAATAGTAGGGGAAACACTGAAGATCATTTTATCTCCCTGTCAGTTTGCTTCAAACAATTTATTGTATTGTTTAATAACGTTGGACATTTTTTGGTAATGTACCAACACAAAGGCTAAATTAAGACAGCTTACAATAGTGGTTTTCTTCACCACTGCCAAAGATCAAAAGCAAGCATCGGTAATTTTTATACATATTTTAACTTGCACTGAAGCCACAGTGAGAGTGATGGAGAGTGATGCCGCAGACTGTTTTAACCAGAGCAGAAACTAATGTCTTTTTTTTGTTATGTAGGACACCTGCTGAATATCATCAGATCTGCATTAATGAAACTGCCACAGAAGGAACACAGCTTTTAGAGAAAAGACTGCACTCACAGTCATTTTGATGCATTATCATAAATATCTGTGGATGTATAGATACAGTGTTTGCAGATGCTTGTATTCATCTCTAACAACACAGTGAGCACTCAGCTTTTGAAAACAGTTTGACTGATTCTGTAATGGGGAAATTATCTCTGGCCCTCAATAATATTTGACCATGCGTATGTGTCTGTCTGCAGCTAATCTTGCAAACTACTGAACAAATCAGCTTAAAACTACTGTGCATCTGACTTTAGCACTGTCGCCTCACAGCAAGAAGGTTCTGTGTTTGAACCCGGCCTTCCTGTGTGGACTTTGTATGTTCACCTCATGTTTGCGTGGGTTCCCTCCAGGTACTCCAACTTCCTTCCACAGTCTAAAGACAGGTTAGATTAATTGGTGACTCTAACATTGCCCGTAAGTGTGAATGTGAGCATAAATTGTTGTTTGTCGTTGTGTGTCAGTCCTGTGTTAAACTGAGGAAATAACCAGGTTGTATTACGCTCTAAACCAATGTCAGCTAAGACTGGCTTGAGCCCCCCTGCAACCCTGCCAAGGATGAGCGGTTACAGGTCATGGAAGGATGGATGCACAAGGAACTCTTGTGATCGTGATGATTCACTTAAAAAAAAACCTGAGAATTATTCAATTTTAACTAAGCAATTGTATTTTAACAGGAACCGTTTTTTTAACCTTTGGTTCAGCAGTCCAGGAAACACACAGACCAGCTGCATGCCTCATCAATTACCTCACTTTATGCCACTCAGCCAGTCAAATCTATGTGTTTTGTTAAGCATTAGCAAGTCAGTGAGTGAGGTAGACACACACAAGAGACAGATGAAAATGAGATATAACAGTTGGAAATCTTCTAAAAAGAAAAGAGTCGACAGTGATAGAATATTCTCAAATAAGAGTGGACAGACTCTTTACATGTCCATTCTTTCCCCAGGCAGTTCAAAAACATTATTTTTCATATATTTCCAGACTGTGACAATTATTAAAAAACTCAAGTGAATAACACATACAAAAGAAATATAAGAAAAGACATATAAGAGGGATAGAAGAGGGAATATATAAAAAGGAGTTGTTCAATTGTCAAGATGTGATGAAATTATTTAATGAGTTGAGACTGTATAAATGTGAGATGGAATTCATAAAAACACAGCCCCGCCAGACCCACCCCCCAATTTTATTAAATGAGTACTTTGAGTTATGTATCTTATTTTTTAGGTCAGTCCTTGTTTTACTTAAAATGAGAATATTTATTTATTATTTATAATCCTTCCAGTTCAATGTGAAAACTGACACAAATTTAGTTGAAATGTTTTTGAACTGCACTTTATCTGATTTGACGTTGTCTCCGTACAAACATTGATACAACTACTAAGCTAGTGCAATATATATTATATGGCACTGAATCATGCTTTAAATTCTGAATGATGACACTCTGGACCATTCTTGAGCATATCTTTTTAAATTCTTTAGCACTTCAAGGAATACACCTGTGCAAGGAACAATGTACATACCTAGAGTGCATTCTTAAAGTTTTTGCTATTTATTAAAGCTTACGATACAATGGATTAGTAGTAAATACATTTTTCACTACGGACCCTATTTTGATGATCTATGGCATATAGTTGAAAGCACATGGCTCTAGTTCAATTATGGTGTGTCCAAGTCCACTTTGCTATTTAGACAGGGCATAATTGTGAGGAGTAAGGCACGAAGGGAGTGAATTTAAACCCTTAATTAATCATACAGTATTTTAGACGTAACAAGGATTAAACTAATCAGTGTGTCATCTCTTAACCCTTTTAAAAGCCTGATGTGCTTGGACAAGTTAGATATTTATTTGATATTTAGACTGCGCAGGCGATCTGTGGGCTCTATTTTAGTACCGGCACAAAGTTGGTATAAATGTATTGGTAAAGTCCAGACGTATTTGTAATTTGGTACAGTATCAGTTGCTTTTTCACTCGCCTGCGCCTAATTGCATTTTTGGTGGACTAACATGAATGGTGATATTTGCCACATCTACCTGCTCTCCTTGCACCCAGAACCTAGACCATAGTCTGCGCTGTGCCCTGACTGATTAAAATAAAGCCCTGTCACAGAGGTAAGTGCTTTTGTGCACCAAGTGTGTAAGGTGAAAGCGCATGAGCAGATCATTATAGGCACACCAGTCATTTGCAGAAGCTCCCTGAGGTGAAGCCGGCGTAGGAGAAGAGTATCCTCGTCTTCTGGTGTCATCAGAACAGTGGCACAAACCCAAAAAAGGTATAAGTGTCAGGAGACAAGGAAAGCAAAAGTTTCACTGCATACATGTAATGAAATTACAGGCTGAGAGCACATGCAACTTATTATGTGGAGTCTTGCTGCATGTCCCCATTTGTCACAAGCAGAGTGTAAATACCTTGTGAACGTGTCTGTGTTTACGTATCTAATTAGTGCGCCTTCTAAACAATGGATAAAATTACGCTAGACTTAAGATGTGGTTTCGTTGTTCAATAGCATAAACGCTTTCTGGTGCCACAAGATAGCAATGCACCAGCAATGCCCCTGACCGCATCTCCTTTTAAGACCAGCACTCCCATGGTCGCACAGATGAGTGCAAGTACATTTGCTATTTAGACAACGTGGGGCTAGGCATGAAATTGACAGCTTCGTCGGTTAGAAAACCTGTGTCAGGTGAACAAACTTATGCTGCGCTGTGTCCTGCCTTTGCGTCGGGTTGAAGATCTTTATATCATGCTCTTCATCTTGAGAGTCCCTTATTTGCTTCCACCTTTGTCTCCAACAGCATGGCATATATTATTTTCTGGTACTCTGAGCTTATCCTTGCACTCTAACATTTGAATTTCATCTTGTCAGTTCTAACATACTGTCACTCTAACACTAGATTACAGTGATCCTTACACTCTCTCAATCCTCTGAGCTTTGGCCGAATGACACTTTACATGCCTCACAGCAACACAGTACTTGGGAGAATGCCGATGCCTTAATTGTAGTAGATTGAAGTTAAAATGACTAAGGCACTTGGACTCCAACTATGAAATAAATTCTGCAATAAAGATATGATAAAAGAGGTTTGAGTAAAACAGAACACGCTAAAAATGAGTAAATCCTCGGACTACTGTCATATCTTAGAAATCTAAGCAACAGCTTTCCACGGGGCAGAAAATACAATTTCTCATTTTACTCTCATATTATTTTGTCACAGCCTGCTGGAGCAATTGTATGGACAGACAGGCAGTTGTCTCTGACAAACATTTCAACAAACATTTGTGATTTACGGAACTTTGCCGTGAAAGAAAGGCGTACTGTGAGCAACTTAGTTTAAACTTGATCTGCAGTTAACTATATCCGTGGAAGACATTCAAAGAAGAAGGCAATGTCTATGCAAACGCGCAACCGTCCGCAGGACAAAGACGAGGAAGAAACAGGTGTGCTGTTAAAGGAGTTGAAAGTTATTCAGTCCAAGGTGGACAATATTGAAAAGCAACTGAACAGCAAGGTGGATGGACTGTATGGATCACTGGAAAAAATCCTGAAAAGTGAGCTCAAAAAGTGCGTCAAAGAAATCCAAGATAATATTGATTTGGAAATCGGGGCGCTAAAACCCCGTTTAGACCTGCTGGAGCAAAAACTTCAATCAAGCAACTCTAGTCCGCCCAACAAATTTGACCCAGATGTGTTGATCATTATCATGGGGTTACCTTACGACAAAGAGGAAGATCTGGATGGAAAGTTGGGAAAAGTGTTGGAGGTGTGCTGTGCTTGTGAACAAACCCCGACACCGACGGCAACTGAGAGGCTGCGACCCAGAGGCGCTGGACCCGGAGTGGTGCGAGTCGCATTTGCCTCGGTGAAGGAGAAAGTGGACGTGCTTCGTGGGAAATGTAATCTGAAATCCAACCCAGAGTTTGCAAAGGTGTATGTTTGATCCGCTAAATCCCATACGGATCGAATTATGGAGATCAACTTTAAAACGCTCCTTCGGGATCTGCCGCTGGGAAAGGACTTCTACATAGCAGGTAATGGGAGGATGATTAAACGAGGATCAGCTGAGGCAGCAGCAGGTGCGCCAGGTGAGCAGCGGCCCGCAGCATGGAGATGCTGAGGAGATGAAGCCCACCCCGAATCTGAAGATTTAAGACATTTTTCTTGTTTATCCGTGGCTCACTGGAATATAAACGGATGGACTGCATCAAACTGTAAGCTAAGAACTTTGTTACTACAATCCCTTAATCCTGATATTATTTCATTAAATGAAACACACCTATTCGGTGATGAAGCAATTAAGTTATTTGGTTATTCTTGGTTTGGAAATAATAGAAACAGGCATATAAGAGCTCCAAAGGGCTCGGGAGGAGTTGGTCTTTTGGTTAAAAATGAACTTTTTGAACATTTTAAGATAAAAATTGTGGATAAATATATGGATGGCATTATTGGGGCATTATTTGATAACCGACATCTGCAGTACAGTTTTGTGGTTTTCTCCTGTTATTTATCCCCAGAAGAGTCTGTAAGAGGAAGGGACTGTAATACATTTTTCAGCAATTTACTTACTCAAGTGTATTCCCTTGATGTGGATGCTATTTACATATGTGGAGACCTAAACAGTCGGATTGCTGATAAAGAAGACTGTATTGAGAATGTAGATATTATTCCAGAGAGAGTTGCAATAGATCTGTCTTATAATAGTCATGGTGAATCATTTCTAGATTTTCTTAGAGATTCTAAATGCTGTGTTTTAAATGGGAGGCTTAATCGAGAAAATGATAATTTCACATCAATATCAGTTAGAGAGAAGGCTGTGGTTGATTATACAGTAACACCTCATTACTGTTTAGAGTCCTGTCTTGATTTTAAAGTATTAACTTCGACAGACCTTATGGATAGTTGTTATGTAGCCACTATTGATCTTATTGGAGAAAGGTGTCACTTACCAGATCACTCGTTATTAATGTTAAAATTTAAGGCGGAGATCCAAATGAGAGAAGATCACACACCTGTTATTTATCTAAAAAAGCAATGTAGAACTTTCCCTGAGCATTTTCTAACTTCTATTATGTGTCGTTCTACACTGTTGGAACTTACTAGACAACTTGAAACTTGCCAAGGTACACAGAATAATGTTGATAGATGCTACAATTCACTCTGCACTTTGTTAACTTCAGAAATGGATAAATGTCTACCTAGAAACTCTCATAAGGTCCCAAAGAAAAGGTGTCTCAAACCCTATTGGAATGCCCATCTTAAACAACAGTGGAGGCACAATCTCTGTTTGATAAGAATTTACGATTCTATAAAAGGAAATTTTGGAAAGGACAGTCCCTAAGATTCGATTACTTACAAATCCATAATCCACAGCAATTTTGGAAAGAGATTAATAAACTAGGCCCCAAGAGAATACAGACAATACCTATGGAGGTTATAATAAGTGATGATTTTGTTGAAACTAGGAAAGAGCTTGTGCTTAAAAAATGGGAGCAAGACTTTGCTGATTTACTTTCTGGAAATCAGATTTCCTCAAATTTTGATGATAACTTCCTGAGAGAAGCATTTGCTTTAAAAGATGAACTGGAGAGGAATATGGTTCAAGATGAGTATTTGTCTAATATAATTTTGAATTCTGATAACACTCCGGAGGAAGTGAGAGATGCTATACATAAGTCAAAGGTGAAGAAAGCTGTAGGTGTGGAGGAAATCCCTAATGAGGTCTTAAAATCACCGTCACTTTTAAATGTCCTCTTCTGTTTGTTTCAGTTTTGCTTTAATTACAGTATTGTTCCCTCAGTTTGGTATAAATCAATAATTAAGCCCATCCCAAAATCATTAAAAAATGATCCAAGGGTACCTTTAAATTACAGGGGAATCAGCCTTCTCAGTACTGTGTATAAATTATACTCTAGTATATTGAATGCTCGGCTGACCCAGTATTTAGAAACTGTAGAATATTTAGTTGATGAGCAGGGTGGTTTTAGAAAAAAGCGAGCGTGTGTTGACCATATTCATTCTGTTTCAACTATTGTAAGAACAAGACTTGTAGTTGGTAAATCAACATTTGTATGCTTCGTAGATTTCCAAAAAGCTTTTGACTGGATTCATAGAGATCTGCTCGCTCTAAAACTTTTAAAAGCGGGGGTGAATGGTAGATTCTATAAAACACTTAAATCAATGTATAGTTGTCCTGTTGCCTGTATAAAGATAAATAACATGCAGACAGACTGGTTTAGTACTCCTTTTGGCGTTAAACAGGGTGATATTCTTTCCCCTAATCTGTTTGCTATTTATGTTAATGATTTGGCCCTTAATATCAAAGAATCAAATCTGGGTATACACTTGGATGATTTTACTCTTGGGATTTTGTTGTACGTGGATGATATTGCTCTCCTAGCTGAATCGGAGGATGATTTACAGAAAATGTTGAATTTGCTTAAGATATGGTGTCACAAATGGAGATTATTAATAAATCCAAGTAAAACACAGATTATCCATTTTAGAAAAAAACGCACTCCAAGAAGTAATAAGAATATTACTTTTGGGGATGTAAGACTGGATTACACATCTACATATAAATATTTAGGATTTACTTTTGATGAGTTTATGACGATGGAAGCTGGAATTAAGTTGTTAGCGGATTCAGCTGGGAGGGCATTAGGCTCTGTGGTCAGCAAGATTAAGATATGTAAAACCCTTGGATACTCCACCTATTCACGACTGTATGATGCCTGTGTCTCCCCCACACTAAATTATGCTTCGGGGGTCTGGGGATATAAGGAATCCAAGATTGCAGATTCTATAGAGAATAGAGCTGCTCGTTGTTTCTTGGGAGTTCATAAATTTGCTCCGACTCTGGCCGTTCAGGGTGACATGGGCTGGCTTCCTGGTTCCATAAGACGTAAATGTGAGATGATTAGATTGTGGAATCGTTTACTTAACATGCCAGAAGACAGGATCAATAAGAAAGTTTTTATTTGGAGTAAATCAAATGGCTCGCCATGGGCCAAAGAAATATTTGCAGTATTTGAAGAGGTTGGATTACAGTATATGTATAGTAATAATTTAACCTGTTCAATAACTTCAATTAGTGAGAAGTTATTTGCTTTATTTGAGACAAAATGGCTAAATGATATTTTACTAAAGCCTAAACTACGAACATATATCCAAATTAAGCACAGTTATGGCCCTGAACCTTATGTTAAAGCAAACCTAACAAGAAATCAAAGGTCTTTATTGGCACAGCTGAGAACAGGAATCCTTCCCTTGAATCTTGAAGTCGGCAGATTTAAAAACATTCCCGAAGATGAAAGGTTGTGTGAACTGTGTGAACTCAATGAAGTGGAAAGTGAATCACATTTTCTGTTATATTGCCCTTTGTATGATGAATTGAGAACTCCATTATTTACTGAAATGTCTGTTAAAAACCCTGGTGATGTGATGATGATAGAATGGACTGGTTGTTTAACTTCAATGTCTTTAAGTTAGCTCATTTTGTTTCTGAAGCCTGGAAAAAGCATCAGGATTGTTTATATGTTTAAGTGGTTTAATGTCTGTTACCTGGTTTTCATCTACTATTATATGTTCTTTGTTTTTGGTGTCTTATAAGCCCACTCGGGCTGGGCTCTTTTTGGGCATGATACGTTAATAAAAATTCAAAATTCAAAAAATTCAAAATTGTATGACAGCTGCCATACTATTATTTAGGGAAATTAAAAGAGTCTAACGTGTGTCACTTTTATCCGTGGCAGGTTTTACCAATAAAATCCCTGTCACAACTTCAGAGTTTCTCATGAATAGAGGGTACGCTTCTGCTTGTTATCAATTAATAACAAAAAACTTTCATTTTCGCATGGATTGCTGCTTCAACCATCTTCTGAAGAGAAAACCTTTGTACATATCACAAAAACAATAGGATCCTGATTGTAGTAAGTGAATAGACAAAGGCACTTTTTGTTGAGTGCAAGAGATCAATTGACAGTGCTGTGATATTTATCACCAACTGATGCAATTTAACTTCTTTGGGAGCTGCTAAGGCTTTCAGTTGCCAGGCAATATGGAGATAGCTGGGTACACTTAAAGAGACAGGGAGCTTTTAACCAGCTAGTGGGCTTCGTTCAAACCACTCTCTCACAGCTTTTTTTGCTATTCTTTAAAATGTCAGAAGGCACTGACCAGCGTCTCATGGATGAATTGTGGCCACATACATCACTGATTTTTATACGGGAACACAGAAAGTACAATAACTATCCACTCTCAAGATGAGCAAAAATGTTGCATTTTGATTGACACACTACATTTGCAAAACAACATCAATATGGTTTTGAAGTAACAGTAATTATTTTATCAAGGGGGAAAAGACCTCAGCCTAAAACCCAAATGATAGTCCGATTATCTTGATAAATATTGAGATTATTTATTGCGACTATGAATATTTTGAAATGTAAAATCTGTCAAGACTGATGAGCTAAGCACACGGGGAAGGCAAGCCAACCAAGCAGTCATGCAGTTTAAACACAAAAGTGACTGCAAGAAAAGACAAGACAGAAACGAACAGGTGGGGAAGGTTGCAAAGCTCCTGAAGTTGGATTCTTTTGGATTTTTTCAAACACTTGCCAGCCCACGGACAAGCTCAGTGCATCAGTTCAGCATGCCCCAGCATCTAAGCTGCTGTCCTAAGAAGTGTGTGAACAAACATGCACCAGGTAACCTTAGGAGCAAGCTAGCCAATGATCAAAACAATCACAATGTTAGGCAATTGTGTTAAATGTAAATTAAGAGAAGGTAATTATACATGCACTTTTAACTTGTTAATGTATTAATTAGTAGTAGGCTAACATTAGGCTTAGTTGTAGGTTACTAGCAAATTAATTTCTCTACAAGGAGATTTGGTGTATCTGATGGGATGGCGTGCCCCTGTTTAAAAAAATGTAGGCCTAATCATTTTGGGGTCAGGTCGCCGCTGAGCACCTCTTTCATTGTGTGTATACTTTAGTGGGTAAACTGTGTGTGTGTGCGGCTGCTGCTGGCCAGTTTTCGAGACATGTTTAGTTTGTTGATAAGCATTGCAGCTCTCATCTCTCTTACTTACTATAATCCCTTGCTTGTCAAAGAGAAATGTGGTTGCTGCAGTTTGTGAGGTTAATGTACTAAAAATACCCCAAAAGTCTGCGGTCATTTCAGCATCACAGTGAAACGGACAGCTTCCCTGCACTCGGGTGCTTGTTGTCAGAATTTTGACTGCTCCGGCAATATCCATGGCTCTGATAACTTTCTCTCTGACCTCTGCACTTTGCAAATACAACGGTCAAGCTAACACATTCTGACTGTAAAATCCAACACAGGGTTGGTACTTTATATATACACTAAATTTTGTGTGCATATCTAAGTCAGAGTCCTGCATCAGGTTGGGGACCTGCAGGGTCCCAACAGGTGACCCGCAAAAATTGATGTAATTTTTTTTGTGGTTGAAAAATAAACTTGCAGGGCGGGTCATGGGTATATACTTTAAAAATAATAAAGGGTGATGAACATGTATTTAGAAATAATTGTACTTATTCAATTTAATGTTTTTATGTTTGACCTGGTCTGACCATATGTATATTGCATCATTTCCATTTCCAAATCAGTTCCGAGCGGGCTTTCTCAAAAAAAAAAATGGGGGAAGAAGTGAGGGCGAAGCTGCTAGGTGGAGAGTACACCATTGTTGAAAACTCTAATTCAAGAGTGAAATCAAAGGTCATACACACACACACACACACACACACACACACACACACACACACACACACATATATATATATATATATATATATATATA
>JAPQLA010203647.1:0-19851 GCA_029822935.1 Naso vlamingii | reverse complement strand
GTCTGCCGGTACCCGTCAGCTGCCTCCGGAGTCCCACGAGCCAGCCAAGCTTGATAGGACTCCTTCTTCAGCCTGACGGCTTCCCTTACTTCCGGTGTCCACCATCAGGTTCGGGGATTGCCGCCGCGGCAGGCACCGGAGACCTTACATCCACAGCTCCAAACTCCAGCCTCCCTCGGGATCTGGTCAAAGCTCTCCCGGAGGTGCGAGTTGAAAACCCCTCTGACAGAGGGTTCCGCCTGACGTTCCCAACAGACCCTCACTATGCGTTTGGGCCTGCCAAGCCTGTCCGGCTTTCTCCTCCACCAGCGGATCCAACTCACCACCAGGTGGTGATCAGTTGACAGCTAAGCCCCTCTCTTCACCTGAGTGTCCAAGACATACGGCCGAAGGTCAGATGATGCGACCACAAAGTCGATCATTGACCTCCGGCCTAGGGTGTCCGCGTGCCACGTGCACTGATGGACACCCTTATGCTTGAACATGGTGTTCGTTATGGACAAACCGTGGCTAGCACAGAAGTCCAATAAGTCCAGAAGTCCACAGAAGTCCACAGAAGTCCACCCCTCCCACAGACTCCAAGAAGGCCAGGTACTCTGCACTGCTGTTCGGCCCATAGGCTGAAACGACAGTGAGGCACCTGCCCCCAACCCGAATTCGCAGGGCGGCGACCCTCTCGTACACAGGGGGAAACTCCAACACATGGCGGCTGAGCTGGGGAGCTATAAGCAAGCCCACACCAGCCCGCCACCTCTCACCACAGGCAACTCCAGAGTAGAAGAGAGTCCAGCCTCTCTCAAGGAGTTGGGTTCCAGAGCCCAGACTGTGCTTGGTGGTGAGCCCGCCTATCTCTAGCCGGTACTGCTTGACCTCCCGCACCAGCTCAGGCTCCTTCCCCCCCAGCGAGATGACATTCCATGTCCCCATAGCCAGATTCTGTGTCCAGGGGTTGGGCCACTGGGGCCCATGACCGCCACCCAAACCACAAGGCATCAGCCCCTTCTGAACCCTCCCGCGGGTGATGGACCTACAGGAGGGCGAACCCACGTCGCTCCTTCGGGCTATGTTCGGCTGGGTCCAGTGGGCGAAGACCCGGCCACCAAGCACTCGCCTGCGAGCCCCAACCCCAGGCCTGGCTCCAGGATGAGGCCCCGGTAACACCAATCCGGGCGACGTAAGCTTCCTTGTTTTCAAGTTTCTCATCAGGGGCTTTGGAACTGCTCTTAGTCTGACCCGTCACCTAGGACCTGTTTGCCTTGGGAGACCCTACCAGGGGCAATAAGCCCCGGGCAACATAGCTCCTAGGATCATTCAAGTACTCAAACCCCTCCACCACGATAAGGTGGCGGTTCAAGGAGGGGCACAAGGAAATCACTGGAGATACACAAGAGAATGAGCCACTATGTTACTGACTGAGATAGGATAATCTGGCACGGGAATGATATCTTAAACAGGCTTTTATGGCAGGAGTGATTAGGTGATGAAGCGCAGGTGTGCCTTGTTCCAGAGATCAAAGTCAGCCAGTCCATGCCCTCCACCGCATGCACTAGTGATGAGAAACTCGACTCTTTTTACTAACTAGAGTTTGCATGAGTCACTCACCAAAGAGAGTCGGGTTTTCAAGTCACTTGAGTCAACAAGCCAGTCACCCATATCTTGGTGAATACCTACCAGTCTACCAGTCAGCACATTAGAGATGTACACATAGCTAAGCAGCTATGTCAAATTGATTTCAGAGCCTGGTGCTCATTCTGGGGGCTTGCTCAGAATCATTCACCCCATTTCAGAGCTGCCCAACTCGAGTTGAGACAGCTGAGTATCATGTCGTCCAGTCACTCTCTTGCAAAAGCGCCTACTTCTAATGCTAATAGAGAAGCTGAAAACTTGAGGCAAAGAGAAGTATTGTTAGCGTTAGTTTGTTACCTGCCACTAGCAGTGATTAATCCAATAGTATAAAGCTACTCCCAAACATATTTTGAATTGATTTGGTGTCAACAAATGCTGAAAATGACCACTGTTTTTGATTCAATTCAATTTGGACAGGCATTTGCCCCCAGTGCCCCCCTGTGGTGCCGGCACTGCATGACCTGTCCATCTCAGCTGGTGTTTGATGATGATGGTGGCAATGCTTTCGCTGTTCACTTTCTAAAGTACACTGATGTTAGTGTGCTTCTCTTTCCTGGTGACGATTTTACGTAGGCATCTCTGACGGTAGGACTCCAGGGCTCTTATATGTCTGCTTGAGGTGGTCCATGCCTCTGCACCATATAATAGAGTGAGCAGGATAACTGCCTTGTAGACCAGCAGCTTGGTCTTTACCAGCATGTCAGAATTTCCAAACACCCTTTTATGGAACTTTGCAAAAGCTTCCCTGGCACAACAGATGTGATGGTGTACTTCACTGTCAATGTGACTGTCAATTGAGGAGAGGTGATTTCCCAGGTAGGGGAACTGGTCCACATTTTGAAGGACTACGTTGTTGATTGTTGTTGGTGGTGGGTTTATGGAGGAGTCCGGTGGGAGCTGATGGAGAACCTTAGTCTTTTTCGCATTTATGGCCAAGCTAAGGAGCTTGTACACCCTCAAAACATCAAGTATGCACTAAAGATCTTTCTCTTTGTGGGTAATGATGACATTGTCATCTGCACATAACAGCTCCATGATGGATGTGTTAAAGATCTTGAACTTGGCCTTGAAACGGTTTAGGTTGAACAGCTTGCCATCTGTTCTATAGATGATCTTGACTCCAGGGGGTAGGCTGTGGCTGATTAAGTGGAGAATAGCTGCAATGAAGACTGAAAACAGAGCGGGGGCAAAGATGCATCCTTGTTTTACGCCAGTTTCTACCTTGACAGGTTCGGTCTCACTGCCATTGCTGAGAACTGTTGCTGACATGTTGTTATTTAGGAGCCTTATAATCCTGATGTACTTTTCCAGACATCCACACTTTGACACCATTTTCCAGAGAGCCAAGCGGTTCACAGAGTTGAAAACTTTGGTTTGATGAAGGCCGTGTGTAGTGGTTGATTTTGTTCTTTGCATTTTTCTGGGATTCAGGGAGGATTTCTTTGAATGCTGGATGGAGCCCCTTAAAGAGAATGCAGGCAATAATCTTCCCAGTTGTGGAAAGGAGTGAGATGCTCCTGTAGTTTCCACATTCTGCCATGTCCCCATTTTTAAACTGAATGACAATGAGTGCATCTCTGAAGTCTGTGGGTATTGCCTCCTTGTCCCAGATCTTAATGGTGAGGGCATGTATATGCTGAAGGAGGTTATACCCACCAGCCTTCAAGATTTTGGCTAGGACCAGCAGCTTTGTTGTTCTGCAACATTGTGATGGCATCACGAGCCTCCAACAGGCCTAGTGGATCGCCCATGCCCTCCTTCATGGGACACTAGGATTCTGCCAAAGACCTCCTCGTCAACCGTTGTTCTCTGGTTTAATAGCTCCTCAAAGTGTTCTCTCCAGCAGATCTTGATCTCATCATCTGTTTTCAGGACCTTTTGTCTATGCTTTGACCAGAGGGGGGTTGATCTGCGGTGGCTGGGTCCAGAGATAGCTTTGGTTGCATTGAAAAAACCCTTTGTTTCACCTGCTTCTGGAAGTTTTTGAAATTTTCTGGCTTTCTCTGACCACAAGCACGAGAGTGCTGGTGCGTATTGGCTTGATACAGGAGACATGAAAGGTGGGACGGATTCTCCGAAGGGTCAAGGGCAACTGTAAATGGACAGCAGAGGAATTAATAATTTTTGACTCTGGAAATGGCCCAAGGCACTTGGGAGTCAACTTTCTGGAGACAGTCCGGAGGGGCAGGTCCCTGGATGACAACCAGACCCTTTGTCCTATCCAGTAACGGGGGGCGGCAGAGTGGTGGCGGTCTGCCTGTTCCTGTTGATGGGCAGAGGACGGCAGGAGTTGGGCACGGGCTTGTTGCCAGATCCAGTTACATCTGCAGATGAAAGCCTGGGCAGAGGGCACAAAGGTCTCCTCCTCTTGAGAGGGGAACAGAGGGGGTTGATACCCAAAATGGACTTGAAAAGGGGAGAGCCCCGCTGGAGCAATAACTATGATCTGGCAAACAACGATGGTGAACTGACTGGTATAAGTACTGAAGGTAAATAAACCAACAAGCAACAGGTGTGTGGCAGTGTTAGCAGGCTGGCAGTTGACAGACTGACAAACAATACAGGAGGAGTGCCTGTGGGCGTGTATGGTGTACTGGCGGGAAAGGCTGGCAGGTGTTGACTGGAGAATGAGCAGAGGGGTGTGTGCAGGAGGAGCAGCAGGAGAGTGGGGATTAAGAGGAGCAGGAAACTCCAGCAGTGTCCATGACAGCAAAACTATTGGAGCAGCCTTCAACTAATCTGCATTGAAATTTACTGTGTGATGTATGCTGTGGGCCCGGTTATTTAGTGGAACAGACAGATGAGTGACAAGGTTAATGTAACACTGGTGTCACACCACTATCTGTGCCACTGGACCAGTTCTAGGTTCTGAGGAGTGGGGAGCAAAATGAATAAGCCAGAGACTGCAGCTTTAAATACAAAAGGCCGGCAATTTACTGGCTTTTCAATGGACATATAAAACACAATACACAAAATAAAACCAAAATACCCTGCAGAATATCAAAGGTAAGTATAACAAAGATATTTCACTCTCTTTTTTTCTTTCCTAGGTTTAGAACTATTTTAGTCAAGCTAATTTTGGTTAAGTTTGACCAGTCTTTTAGTTATCCTTATTTATATAGATATATTGGACCTATTTTTGGATCTTCTACTTAGTTTTCCTGAGTTAACTCTTGTTTTTTCCCTTTTCTCACAGGTAAAAGAACGCTTTCACAGTTTTACAGTTTCAAAATCAGTTTGGAGTGGACCACAACCATCAAAAATCACATAAACAGTCATGAACACAGAATAAAAATAAAAGCGTGACACTTCTAGTCAGTTCAGGTTCAAGTCTTGTCAGTTCAAGTTCAAATGTAATCCACTTGTTCAGTTTAAAGAAAAGTTTCAGTTCGATTCAGTTCAAAATAATAATAATCAGTTCCCATGTGAGTTCAAAACAAATTCCAACACTCCTACCACTCTGGCAGCGAGTCACCGTTCGAAGTCAACTGTACGCAGAGGATTTCCTCACTGGCGTGATGATGAAGATGAGAAGGTCGCTTGGGTCTGGCTTGCTATCTTGAATCCCGTCCGTGTGCCGCTCACACACTGCAGGTGAATCTCCGCTCCAACCAAGCTTCAAACCGAGCAAAAAACCTGACCTGTATACAGGTCATAAACA
Organism: Naso vlamingii; assembly: GCA_029822935.1. Lineage (NCBI taxonomy): Eukaryota > Metazoa > Chordata > Actinopteri > Acanthuriformes > Acanthuridae > Naso > Naso vlamingii. The sequence goes on along the minus strand of JAPQLA010203647.1, from coordinate 14,564 downwards.
AAATAAATCACTTTCACTACTAAAACTACACAAATAAAGGGTTTACAGTCTCCGGAGCTGCTACGTGAGGTGCTCTTGAGCCAAAATGGCGGCGGAGCAATCTCTTTTCACTCGTGTCTCCGTCTTTCACACAAATACTCAGCTCATCTCTCAATTACACAATACACATTCACTCCTATGATATTTACAGCTATCACAAACCAACAACATTAACTGGCAATTTTTTATGAAGAAGATATCCATTATAAACAGAGACGTTGTTAGCGTTAGCTCTCCACTAGCGATGACACATGAAAAAAAAAATACAATAAAATGAACATGAAACTCACCAAAACCGGTGTTTATATATTCCCCGTCAAGCCCCGACCAGGTAAGTAATGTTTACAGGTTTCAAATCAACTCTTTGTATGCAGTTTTCCAATGGCTAATCGCCGCTCGTTGTTTCTGCCTTCTCCTCTGCTCTGCCTCACGTCTCTGCTCCTGCAGCATCACTGAGGTGCTACAGCTATGCCCTTAAAGGGGCAGTGACATTAATTTTTTATTGGCACACTTTTAATCTTTTAACATTACATTATTATTCTAACTCACTTTTATGAATTAAATGAACATGAATTGAAATATTTTAACTTTTTAAAACTTATTATGCAACCTTTTAAATTATTTATTCCTGTTTATATCATGTTTCAACGGGGGTCACATCCTACCCTCTTTACCTAATGCACGTCCCTGTGCACTCTGAGTTTAAATTGTCATAACCCTGGAGGTTTTTGGGAAACTAGTTTCTTCAAGGGAGTCTGTAAACACATCACTCAAACTTTGAAATAAAGACTGGACTATTGTAACCAACGGGTTCCCCAGCTCAGGGTAAGTCAGTCTCTTAGTCACTTTTCTGTCTCTGATAGGTCTTCTAGAACAGTATCCTTCAGTCTGTATGTCAGTTTGGTCACACTTGTGTTTCCTTTGCTGTCCTGAGCAGGTTGAGTAGAAATGTGGCTATTATCCAGATCTTCCTCCGGTATGTTTCCAGTTTCCCGTCCAGCAGTTGAGTTGCTCTCTTCAGGATCAGGTAAATCTTTCTGTCCAGGGTCAGGTAAGTCTTTCTCTTCAGGATCAGGTAAGTCAGAGTCTGCAGGCTCAGGTAAGTTCAGGTGATAAGTCTCTACTGGAGTGTCCTCAAGGAAAGCTTTGGCTACGTCTGAAGGATCTTGCTCAACAGCAGTTGAGATCATTTCACGAGGTTCCACTTCAGTCCTTCCTGGTAAGTGTTCCACGGTCTCAGGGGTAAGGTCAAAACCTAGTGTTTCCACTCTTAAGTTTCTGTGGCCGTCATAGCAGTACTCCTCAGAGTCAGATTGTGATTCATCCCCATCAGCCCCGACTGAACTGTTGTCTTTAGTATGTTGCCGAGTTCTTGGTCGCCTTGCTACCTTTAGTGTGTCAGTTTTGCTTTCGACTGGGGTTACAGGAAGGAAACCACATGGCAGCAGGAGGTCACGATGAAGAGTTCTTTGTGGACCTTCTCTTGTCTCAGGTCTCACAACATAAACTGGGAGGTCTCCAGACTGTCTCAAGACAACATACACGTCGGGCTCCCACCTGTTGGCCAACTTGTGCTTGCCTCTAAGGCGGACATTTCAAACCAAGACTCTGTCGCCTTCCTTCAAGGTGGAGTCAACAACACGTTCGTCAAACCTTGCTTTGTTGCAACTGGCTGTCTTTTTAGCATTCTCGGTTCCAACTCTGTAGCTCTCTTCGAGCTGGGATTTCAGGTTGCTGACATATAGCAAATGTGAGCCTGGCTGGTGATTGACCGGTAAGCCGAAGGCTAGGTCAACTGGCAATCTTGGCTGCCGGCCAAACATTAACTCGTAAGGGGTAAAGCCTGTTGTCTCGTTCCTCCACAATTATAAACGTGTACTAATGGCTTGATGTAATCCCGCCAATGACTCTTTTTCTGATTTTCGAGGGTTCCCAACATATTGAGCAGGGTCCTGTTGAACCGTTCTACAGGGTTCCCTCTTGGATGGTAAGGGGTGGTTCTTATTTTTTGAGTGCCAATGAGCTCACACAGTTTTTATTGTTCGGGACTCAAAGAGTTTACCATAGTGGACAAAGAAGGGTCTTCGCCACTGCCCTGGCTTTTTGATTCGGGGTGGGGACAGCCACAGCATATTTCGTAAAATGGTCAGTAATGACCAGAATGTCCTTGGTGTTACAGGAGTCTGGCTCTACACTGAGGAAATCCATGCACACAAGCTCGAGTGGTCTCATAGCCACGATGTTGATGAGTGGTCCGGCTTTCTCTGGCATGGTTTTACGTCTTATGCAGCGGTTGCAGGTTCTGATCTTAGCCTCCACGTCGGCTGACATTTTGGGCCAATAGAGCCGCTTTTGAATGAGGTCTAAGGTGTGCTCTGTGCCCATGTGGCCCATGTCGTGTACACTGTTTAGAACTACAGGCCTCAGACCTTTGGGAAGCACAAGCTGGTAGTGAGTGTGAGCACCCTCTTGTCACTTGCGGTACAGGACACCATCTAAGACCTCAAGTTTGTTCCACTCTCTTAATAAGAGGGCGAGTTCAGGGAGTTGCTTTTTCAGGGATGGTGGGGGTTTCTCTCCCGACTCCACTTGTCTGAGTACTTCACCAATACAGGTATCAGCTGTTTGTTTATCTCCCAATTCAGCTGGTGTTAACGAGGGAATGACAGGTAAGCCACCAAGCTGATCCTCCTCTTCAAAGCTTTGTGGGAGAGCTTTTGGATGGTGGGCAAGTGACACAACCAAGGTGGTGCTAGGTGATGTTTCCTCAGGGGGATTGCTGATCACTTGGTGAACTAAGTGCTTCTCACAGATAGCTTTGATGGTGTTTTCATTCAAACTTGCATAATCAGTCTCTGACAAGTGCCTTTTTGTGAATTGTTGTATTCTCTCTGACTCTTTCTGTGATTATATGTCATCAGGTAACTTGCCGTGAGGACACCTGGACAGCCCATCCGCGTCTTGATTTTGCTTCCCGGCTCTGTATTGTAGCTGGAATTCAAATGTCCACCGAGCAGCCTGTGGCTCGTGGCGTCGAGCTTAGCAGAGGTAAGAATGTATGTTAATGGGTTGCTATGGGTGACAGCAAAGAATGGGCTCCCATACAGATAGTTACTGCCCACTTGAGGGCGAGGAATTCTAATTTGTGAGCAGGATACCCGGTATTCATATTTCGACAGACTGCGACTTGCATAAGCGATGACTCGCTTCTGTCCCTGTTGCTCCTAGTAGAGGGCAGCACCGAGGCCTGAGGTGCTGGCATCTGTATGTAAAATGTAGGGGAGCTTGGGGTCGGCGAACCCGAGGATGGGGGCAGTTGTCAGCTTTTCGATTATGGTGTTGAATGCTGCCTGGCATGCAGGCGTCCATCTGTTACCAAAGAGGTCTTTTGGATTGTAGTGCTTCTCAGGATTCACTGTGGTTTCAGTGCGCTTCCTCAGCAGTGGATAGCCAGCAGTGAACTCGTTGAGTGCTTCACAATCTTTGAATAGTCTTTAACAAATCTGAGGTAATAACTGCAATATCCCAGGAAGGTTCTTAGCTTCTTCAGGTTGTTTGGTTTTGGCCAGGTTTTTAATGCTGCTGTCTTGTCAGGATCTGTTTCAATGCCCTTTTCAGACACAATGTGACCGAGGTACTTTACAGAGGTCTGGAAAAACTTACACTTTCCTGGTGATAGTTTCAGGCCAAACTTTTTCAATTGGTTGAGCACCCGCATCAACCTTTCCTCGTGCTCCTCCAGTGTCGAGGAGAAGATGATAAGGTCATCGAGGAAAACCAGGGCTTGCTTCAAGTTCAGCTCTCTCATACAGCGCTCCATGAGCCTCTGGAACGTGCTAGGGGCATTAGTTATCCCCTGAGGCATCCTGTTGAACTCGAAGAATCCTAGTGGGCAGATGAATGCAGTTTTGTGTTTGTCTGCTTCCTCCATTTCAATTTGATAGAAGCCGGATTTGAGATCGAGTACTGAGAACCAACTGGACCCGGTCAACACTGAAAAGGACTCCTCTAGATTAGGTATGGCATATGAATCTTTTACTGTTTGGGTGTTCAGCTTTCTGTAGTCTATGCAGAGTCTGACATTGGCATTCTTTTTCTTGACAACTACAATCAGCGAGGAGAAAGGCGACTCCAATTCACGGATGACTTCTGCATCGAGGAGCTGCTGGAGATGGTTACGCACAGTCTCTATGTCTTGGGGATGTATGGGCCTTGGCCTATGTTTGAATGGCGTCTCGTCACTGAGGGTTATGTGGCGTTTTATTTTGTCAGTGCGGCCAAAATCAAGTTCGTGCACTGCAAACACCTCCGGCATGGAGTTCAGCTTTTCAGTTATCCTCTCTTTCCACTCTTTGGGTACAGGAGAGTCTGTGAAGTAGAATGTGAGATTTGGTTTATGGTCAGGTTTAGTGGGGGGGTCAGAGTCAGGGGTCTTGACAGATTGAACATTTTTTATGGCACATATCTCCGCTATCACAGCTTTTGGAGACAGGGTGATATCATGGTGTGACTCATTCTTGAGCATGACTGGTATGCAGCATGGCAGCTTGGGTGGTAGACTTACCAGGCTATCTGTCACCAGGATGCCACCTGGCAAGGAAGCTGATTTTGGTGACTCTACCATCACCCACTTTCCAACGTTGGATGTCCCTACAGGTCACTGATCCTTTGAGGACTTTGGCCTGTCTGGCTGCAATGGTCTCAGAGTCTCCGCTATGTAGCCTCACCTCTCCCAGACTGGAATCAACAGACAGTCTTTTCCTGATTTCAAGGGTCTTTAAGACAACTCTGTAGCCATAAGGAAGGGACTCATAGTTCTGAGGTGTGATGTCTGCATACTGTTTATAAAGAACATCCAAAGTGTTTGTGCCTATCAGCACCGATGACAAGGTAGATGCGCATATCAGGCACAATCAAAGCCAGCGTGGACACCTCAATGTCTGCTCCAAGCGAGCTCTTTGGGAATCTGATGGTGGTCTCAACATAGCCAAGGTAAGGGACGCCTTGACCATTTGCTCCTTCCACTTCAAGCAGGTCATTCAATGAGTGGACAGGTAAGTGGGACATGTTCTCTTGGTAAAAGGAGTTGGGGATTGTTGTTACTTGAGAGCCAGAATCTAATAAGCAACTGCAGTCTTTGTCAGCTATGGTCACTTGTGCGGTGCATTTGGCTCCAATCAGGCCTTTTGGTAGGGTTACTGGCTGTTTTTTGGTGTGGGAGTACACGTATGCTCTGTGCGGCTTCTTTTTGGGACACTTTATCTGTGTTCCAGTCTTCGTTTGTCCCTCAACCGGAACTGGGTCTAGTTTAAAGGATCAGGCTTTGGGGCACCATGTTGAATGTCCCATGCTAGCTGCTTGTCTCTTAGCTGTTTCTTCTTCGAGGCTACGAGAGAGGGGTTCAGTTCACTTTCACACTGAGGCTTAATGTGTCCGTCCTCTCCACGTCTAAAACAATACCAGGGCCTTGGTCTATTGCTTGTGTTGTTGTTTACATCTTGGCTGTGAGGCTGCAGCTTTTGAGATGCTGGAGTGTCTGTTGAGGATTTTGTGGGAGCTGATTGAGGGGCTACTGTTCTGGCAGGTGGTTTAGCCTTTCTGCTGTCTTTCTGTGTGATGCGTGTGAGCTGGGACTGTAAATTGGCTATTTGTTTCTTTGAGTCTTGGATTTCAGACCTGTGATCAATGGTCGGCTGAGATGGATTGCAGCCTCCTTCGCACTGCACACAAATGCCTTGATGATGGGAAGACACTTTTGGTTTTGAAACATTGAGGTGCTGTTTCATGCAGGATGCTTTGGAAGCATGCTTATCTTCTGCCATACGGAGCAACAGGAGGAGCTCTGCAAAGGTAGGTGGTTTCTGTTTCTTTTGTTCTAGCTGAAGTTCAGATATCAAGGTGTTGTCCCAGCAGCCTCTGACAAACTGCCTAAGGAGCTGCCAGTCAATGTCACTTGCAGTTACACCTCCCCTCCTGAGGGCGGTGTTCAGCATCACTTGCAGTCGTTGGAGGTAAGCTGAAGGTTTTTCACTATTATCTTGCATTGTGTTGAGGTACTTAGTGAAGAGGTCATCTCCGTCTTCGACGCTGCCGAAAGCAGAGTCCAAGATCTCCAAGTACTCACACAGTGGAGATTCAGGTGTGAGGTGCTTCACTATGTCAATAGCAAGTGATAAGAGACTTTTAAGGAGCTTTCATGACTTGTATAGGTCAGACTGTGTTGTGTCTTAAAGAAGAAGTTCCACATTAGAACATCGTGTCTCATAATCCACCTCGTTGTTGGGACGGGGAAAACACCCAGAGCAGGGTCTGAGTCTCAAGGAGGTGTGCACCTGCAGAGCAGAATCTTCATTTCTCACAATGTGCTCGACTATTACCTTCTGTATGTCGGGTGGATTGACCTCAGAAAGTTTTAAAGGGGCTGTCTCTTTTCTTTGGGTGGTGCTGGTGGTGGAGACCAATGATGTTGAACATGCTGCTTGTCATGTTTTCCAATGGCTAATCACCGCTCGTTGTTTCTGCCTTCTCCTCTGCTCTGCCTCACGTCTCTGCTCCTGCAGCGTCACTGAGGTGCTGCAGCTAGGCCCTTAAAGAGGCAGGGACATGAATTTTCTATCGGCACACTTTTAATCTTTTAACATTAAATTATTATTCTAACTCACTTTTATGAATTAAATGAACATGAATTGAAATATTTTAACTTTTTAAAACTTACTTATGCAACCTTTTAAATTATTTATTCCTGTTTATATCATGTTTTAACGGGGGTTACAATAACATCCAATCTGTTCAATAATAACATATATGCTGTTATATTGTGTAATAACTGAGATTCTGACCTGCCATTCATCACGGAATAAGACGTTTTTTTTGTTTGAAATAAAACCAAACTATCACAGAGTAGATGTAGCTACAGGATGCAGCTAACTGCTAACAACGGAAGCCCCGGCCTCTCGTTCCCCTGAGACACCGGCTTAAACATTGGTAGCCTGCAGGCTACAGACAAGTGGCAGCTATCATTAGTTTTCCACTAGCTGTAAGATAATCACATCAATATTGATATATTGTGTTGTGATATTGGCTATTTTTGTATGTTTTGTTTTTTTTACAGTGTTTCTTAACGTGTTGTGTTGCAACTGAGACTGAGTGTGTCTCGTGTCTGCATCACACAGATCAGTAGAAAGACTCTGACTCCTATTCTTTTCTACTTGCAGTAATCACAAACAAGCAGTACATTTTGTGTCCCCAAGGTTGCTAGTCATCTGGTTGGAACATTCCTTGTATTTAATATTCCATAGTTTTCAGTAATTAGGGGTGAACCAAAGCCCTAGGCCTCCTCCATTATTGAAGTATTGCGAGCAAGCTTTTGACTTCCACATCATTGAACTCCCACTAGTCGTTGATTGGTCCGGTCAAAACTTTATCTCTGCAATTCTAAAGACGGGCCTAGTTGCCAGACTGATTCTCAGCAAAAACTGAGCTGAGCAGAAGGAAGGTGTAGCCAGGCTAACAAGGCACACCTTTAATCAAAATCAAATGCTTTTGATAACTTTTTATGACAAGGAGAGTGCCCAAACCAAATTTGAAGTCATTTAGAGTTCATTTTAAGTACAACACATATTACACGCATGACCACAATTTATGGTAATTTCCTGTCACCAGTGGTGGGACTATGACTATGACTGGTTATTGGCACATAGATGTGTTCAGCCAGGAACTCTTATCAGACATATCACATTTGATGCATATTGGACAATGTTCATCTAAGTTTTGTTTTTCATCAGGAAACCCTCAAATTGGCCACCTCGATATGGAATTGAAAATGAAACCTTTTAATAACTTTTTGTCTTAACTTTTTTACATTTAGAATGCACAGCAAATTTCCCAATGTTTAGATCAAATCTGTATGAGGAGTTTAGTCGTCGTTTATTACAAACTAAACATCAACCTTACAAAGCTACTATTACATCATACATGAGTGAAATAGTAAGCACACACGGTACCCTAACGTTACTGTTGACTTGAGAGTCTCAGGAGATCAGGATCTCGCTTACAGACACCTGTCCATGATGAGAGCGCTGCTCAACTAACTTCAAGGGTAGACAAGGCGCCATCTGGTGGTGTTGCTCCTCCCATAACTTAGCAACACAGTATGTCTTAAAGGTGCAGTCCACAATTTCAACTGTTAGGAGATACATGCTCCAAATTTGGTACATTACTAAATGAATGAATGAATAAATAACTAATTAAATAAATAAATAAATAAATAAATAAATAAAATTAAATATTAAAAACTTAATGCAACCCATGGCCTATCAGATGGCATTCTTCAACATGACTGAGGTTTTAGCAAAGTTTTACATTATTTTGGGTAAGCCTATGCTAAAGCTGGCAAGCAGGCCTAGGCCTATGTATTTAAACTTTTAAACTTTCAGGGAAATAGTAAGCCTAAATCCCTACAACAGGGCCCTGGCACTGCATGTTCAAGCCCTGAAAATATAGGCTAGTTATCAAAGTATTGTTGTTATCACTTGATTCTTTTACCATACATACATTTTTCTTTCTTTCTGCAAGTTCTCTCTCTCTCTCTCTCTCTCTCTCTCTCTCTCTCTCTCTCTCTCTCTCGCTCTCTCTGGCACAAATCACCCTCCATACAATAAGAGCGATTACAAACCGCTCACTCTATGAAGAACTGCGCTAACCCGTAGCGTTACAGTTATTTTTAACTCATTTGGAGCCTTTTTCTTAAGAAAGACGGTGAATGACAAAAGACTGTATGTCATGAACTGGACAACAAAACGTGTATTTTAAGGTAAGCCTTTTTGCGTTACTATTAACACTGGTGTTGATAGGGAAGGATGCACTCCTGGTGCGGCGACTTATCAGCATCAGCACCATGGATATCCATGTATCCACATGTGCAAAGCAAGTGGTCTCCTAAAATAACCTGCATTTAGCCTGCTCTGTAATCTGTAATGAAACATTTTTGGCCATCGTTGGCGAACATTTGCTCAAAGAAACACTGTTTCTCTTTGTCATTTCCGGACGTCATCATAGCACTCGATGGGCTCAAATGTTTGTTCATCGACAGCATCGGGTTGCTTAAATCCGTTAAAATGAAGCTTTCTCTAGCCTAATCCAGGGACATGCTCTGTCATAGAATAGATACAGCAAATACTGAAATTAGTGGAGGAGCCTTTAACACCGATCGAGTCCGCAGTAGCTTATTTTGAATCAAAGAGCTTTGTCACGGTTATTAGACGGTATTGAATGTTTCGTTCAATAAAATTATTTGTAAAATTCACTGTATAATTAAATGTAGCCTACCCGTAGCCTAACTGAAAAACATTCCTTATCATACCGTCTCCTTGCAACATGCATGTGATTTGTCAGAAGCTGAATCGTTTTCCTCAAATCACGTTAACTTAAAGCTTCTACTAGGTTATAGGCTTTAACATTTGCTCCTGTATGATCAACGAATAGCTTTCATTGAGAGAGACTTCAAAGGAACATTGCTGGTGTTCGATGGGAAGAGATACGCGTCAATCAGGAGTCAAAACTGCCTGTGTGATCGTGTTTCTGTTTCAGTAGGCTACTGGTAATTCAAAATGAATGAACGAACGAATGAATGAATGAATGAATGCAGTAGTTAAATATCTAAGCCATATGTCCTAAGTAAGAATAGCGATCTCGCACAAAAGTCTAGCCTGTCTTGCATCAGCCTTCTGGAGGCATATGAAAGCCACTGCTCAAACCCTAGGACTGACACTTGTGGTATTATTATTATTATTATTATTATTATTATTATTATTATTATTACCTTAAAAAGAACTGTGGTACTAGCTGCTGTATTAAGAACGTAAGTAAATAAGTAATTAACCTTTTATTTATTTAGCACCTTTTGAAACCAGGGTTACAAAGTGCTTCACAGGGTATAATAAAAGCAAAAATAAACAACATAAAAATGGAACACAAGTACAACTATAACAATATATAGAAAACAGGCAACAATGAATAATTAAAATCTGTCATTTAGAAGTAGGAGGCCTACATGATGTTAACATTTATATCTTAAACTTTTAATTGTTAAAAATTCCCTCTCAGTCAACTCTATTTGTGCATTCAAACTCCAAACAAGTCATGAACAGCTTTAGCTCAGTGGTTAGTCTGCTGCTTTAACAGCAAGAGGTCATGAGTTCAAGCCTCATGTTTCCCATTCTCATAACTCCTTCTGAAGGTCATGTAAAGTCATAACCTGCCACTTCTGCGTAATCTGCGATTTCTGCTTGGACTCCGATCAATATTCTGATCAATAACAATACCCAAATACTTGTGTACTGTGACCATTTCAATTTCAGCCCCAGTGAAATGTTGATATTTTAGGAATGACAGATTGTAACTTTATGCAATTTGAAAATAGCCTAAATTTGGACTTGTCTGCATTTAAAAACAATTTAAGTTAAGTTAAATGGAACTGGACAACATCAAAAACAGACCAGAGGAATTCAAGTGTTTATCCCACAAAGGAGACAGTTTAACATGCTAACTGATAAAACAACATGATAAAGTAAGCTGAGGAACTAGCAAGATCAAAGAACTGACAGAATAGATGCTGTGCAGCAGTATTTTGATTTTGCCAAATAGTGAGCCTCCATCAATGTATGAAAATTCTTATTTCTGACCTCTAGTATATTTATAACCTAATTTGTCAACCATAATTTATTAACCCTTTTTATAAGGGTAGACTTAGTGTCATGCGTCCTGTCATTAATGTCAATATTGGCCATTATCTGAAGAGACACTCATGCAATACGCATGCACAGAACATTGAAAAATGAACTGCAGTTACACTTTCAACTATTTACCATTTTAAGTACGAAAAATACATCCAGATAAGGGACCTTTCATCATTTACGGGAGGGGTACACCGGAGGAAAATAGGGGAGGGTCGTGCTTTTTTAAGTTGAGTCGGAGGGAGGGTACACTGCTTTCAATTTGAATCCCGGGGAGGGTCATACAAATTTGAATCGGTCAAAGTTCGAATAGTTTTCTCCAAAGAATTCATAAAAGTATAGTGAATCCTTCAACGACTACCCTCTTTGCCAGACTGTTTGGTATGATCTGGGGTGTTGTTTCTCTTTGGCTGTCCTATCTGTGAATCTTTACGCTTGGCCTATCCAGATAGTGGGGGTGTACAGTATCAAGCAAATCAGTGGCTCTCTACTGGTATTCACCTTTTTCACTTGAGTCGCCGTTGTAGTTCCCAAATGAGGCTTGGTTGGGCGTGCACAGTGGAGAGCTTTCATAGCAGAGCCACAAAGCCAGAGGCGTTATTTCCCTGCATAGATGTCATCTTACTGCCGTGTCCCTGGGTGTATTTCTTACAAGAGGAGGGCATCCTGTCAGGGTCGGACATTCCACTGTTTTCCAGTCAATTCTAAAATCCATCGCGAGTGGACGAAGTGATCCCTCTGGCATTGTTGCACTGCTATGAAACGTCTCCGCTTGAGCTGCAGCTCTGTGCCAAACTTGGATAGACAGATGGAGACATGGTGACATCTGGTGCAGGAAATTAATATCTGTCATCCAAAGGCAATAATACAGGAAAGTTATGTTTTATTGACATTATTTGTAAAGCTGCTGTATATTACGAGTATAAATATGTGAACACAAACAAAAACTACTGAAGAAAAGTGATCAAACTGCACAAAAAATATTATTGATAACACTTTTTCACCCGCGAAAAGTATTGGCTATTAAACATTTGGTTGGGGAGGGTCAACCTTTTTTACCCAGTCACTTGGGGAGAGTCAAGATAAAATATATTTTGGTTGAGGGAGGGTCACAGCCTTTGATTTCAGGGCGCTCAAAAATCCTCCAGTGACCCCTCATTATAAATAATGTATGGTCCCTAAAGTTTGACATGCTAAATACAAGGCACAAATTCTTAATATTGATACAATCAATTTTTGGTTTGAAAAATGATTTTAGATTGAAAGAAGTCACACTAAAAGGACGACTTGCCGTTTACCTATCAATGTAGTTGGTTCGCAGAAATTTTTGCACGGATGCATGTATCACGAGTGAGTGACAGCAACACAACTAACTCGTAACCACAACACTCATGTGTCAGCTAATGACAGCTGCCGTTGCAATCTATTTGCACAAGTATGTGTTGTCACCATTTACTGGAAGAAGTCAGTTGAGTGAGAACATTTAGGCTGTTAATGAAGTGTCACATTTCCTTCCTCTTCTAATTTTTTTTATAAGAAACTATATGTATAGTCACTTTATTAGACGATTAATGGATGTGGTTCCAGTCTACTGGTAAGAAGAAGAAGTTCAAAGAAATAGTAAGCTTGAAACTTAAAAGAGGAACATAGTGTCTCCCCTGGACCCAAATTTACAAAAATATCTCATGAATTGCCATAGCATCTACATGACATCATTTAAAGAACACAACAAATCATCAATGTCAATCAAATACGCAGTGTCAGAACTGAACAGAACCAGTATATTAAAAAGAAAAAAAGTAGTTCAGGTCCACACATAATAATGCTATGATATATGGAATTATTTTTCCTAATTAAAATAGAAAATAACGCTTTTTTCATTGGTCTGTTCAGCTTAGATGTTGTGTGTGAGGAATGGTTACTGCCCCGACCTTCTTGCGAAGCAATGTGTTGGCGCTCACTGGCTGATGTAATGTTTGGTGTAACTTGTGCGATTTCCTCCCTCTTAGTCTTGTGCAAAAGTGTGTTTGCTTCACCAAAGCCATTCAAAATGCAGAGATGTGAAGTCTCAATGTATTTTATGCAGGAAGGTGCCCAGGAATGACAGCTTAAAACGGGACAAATTGGACAGACACCTCCAAGTGAAGCATTTTTAGCATCGGGGACAGTCTGAAAAGTTTCTAGGCACTTTCAAGAGGCAGTGACTCAACAGCAGAAAAGTAAGACAGACCTAAATTTGTTAGTGTATCATTTAAAATAGTTCTGTGTGTTTTTCAGTTCATGACATGTTTTTCTTTCTAACATGTCAGTAGTAGAGCATGTTTCCTGGTACATTTCACATTATTGGTACATATGATGAAATTAGGCCATGAAACACACAAACAACCACAAAAAGCAAGCAGGCCAAGAAACCCAACTAAGTGACATGATCTGTCTGTCGATCAGTCAATCTCAGCACAGTGTTTTTCTCTTACAGCGTTGCACCTTTACACACAGATCAGATCAGATCAAGTCTTTTCACCATTTTACAAAAGAACTGGCCAACACAATTCAAGCCTTGAGCTGGATATTTTTGCACCATAAACTATAAATGAGCACAGTGACATTGAGTTACTAACAGGCATAGGTGCCATCTATTGAGGGGGGCATCAGACCAAATTCAAAGTTAAAACGGAAACGCTGTGGTAAGATCTGGCCATTTTCTAGTGGCCTATTATTGTTTATTGTTCGTTAAAGTAGCCTGTGATGAGGCATAGTGGGTCATTCTGTTGCTTTGAAGAGAAAAAAACAACTGCAACATGCGGTTCAGCACCCCTCTGCTTCCACAGCAAACAACTGCGCATAAACATTCCAGACCAATTTAGGTGCTATTGTACATATCAGCAAACTTCACAGGTAATGTTAGGCCTGTTATCACACAGCAACTCCAATAATGCACGTAACAGCTCACATAGATAAATAAAAACCCACAAACCTCACGTGTCGTCTCTCTCAGGCCGATTCTTAAAATAATGAAAAATGACTTAAAATTAATTTGTAGCCACACGCCTTGCTGATGAAGGAAAGATATCGAACAACAAACCTGAACGGTTTCTGTGTGATCCGAGCATGTCTCATAACTTTAGTGTTTAAAAGTGAAAAAGTGCAAATTTACTGAAAAGATACGAATCAAATAATTTACAAAATTCATAAGGTACATCTGTCTAACGAAAATTTCTGCTTTAATCCACATTTTTGTTAATGATGTCCATTAAAAATCAACATTTTCGTGACATTGCTCTACGGTCTGCTGCACACAAAAGGAGAAATGCACCTGTGTTAATGAGGCAGGTAATAATAGAACATTATTAAACTACAGGGGCCAGTTTCACCAACTGATCTTAACTTAGAGTGGCTGTAACTCCTACGCAGGTCTTAGTTAAGATCAGTCTTAAGAGTGGATTCTAAGTCCGTTACACCAACAGAATTTAAGCCTAGTCTTATCTAAAAAAATCTAAAATCTAAATCTTAAAAGGTCTTTAAAAAAAAAAGAAGAAGAATTTAAGCCTAGTCTTACCAAACTTTTCCCAGGAGGAAACTGATATTCTGGTCCGGGAGGTCCAAGCATAGGCGGCACATGGGCCTGACATTTGGGAAGGCTGACCTTCCCACTTGTGCCGGTAGGAGGGACAGGAGAAGTGCCTGCGCCAGGCTCCGCTGGACTGAGCCGTGCACAAAACTTGCAAAATGCACCTGGACACACCCCGTTGGCGCGGCGCACCTGCGCTGTGCCTAGACTGCGCCCGGTCTACG
>JAPQLA010203638.1:0-19859 GCA_029822935.1 Naso vlamingii | reverse complement strand
GGTTGATAGGGGTCCCCAGTCTCTGGCACCGTTATTTTGGGGGCCGCGGGCTGAAAAGTTTGGGAACCCCTGGTTTAAATGACAATTTAGGAGTAACAAAATACCGTATTGTACATTTCCAGCAGAATTCCCACCAAGATCTAGAGCCGGTGGTCCTGGCCTGACTCTCCCAAATATCAGACCAATCTTCCTCAGATATCTCCAGGCCAGACTCATTCTCCCATTTCTCCTTAACATATACGGTCGAATAGTTTTTGGAGCTTCGTAGAATTTTATAGATTTGCGATATGAGGTGTTTGTTGTCTTTAGCCTTGCATCCATAAATATGTTGATCAAGTTTGGGACATTGTTCTCTGTTTGTTTAATTTCTTTGTTGAAATAGTCCCTTACCTGGAGATACCTGAAAAAATCATTTCTTCTCAGATTGTTTGCACATGAGAGGTGGTAAAAGGATTCCAAAACACCATTATTAGTTATAGTACAGTAAGATGTTATGCCATTATACACCCACTGTCTAAATTGCGTATCTAATCTAGCCGGCATAAATTCTGGGTCATATGCTACCCATTTCAGCATTTTTGCATATTTCTCCTTTTGCAAGTCTTCATCCATACACTGAGGGTCATCCTGGTCCATTGGTTAGGTTTATCTATGTATAAGTCCCAGTGATGGCAATCACCTAATATAGACTGTGCTGGTGATTCAAATTGTATCAGTTCCAAATCTTTCCATTTAGCAGAGTAGTCTGGATTGCACCAGCATATCAGTGATCTTAACTGGGCAGCTATGAAGTAGTCCTCAGTGCATGGAAGTGAGAGTCCACCCTTGTCTTTGTTTAATTGCAAGGTCTTATATTTAATCCAGGGCCTTTTGCTGTTCCACACAAACCCTAAAATCATCTTATTCTATTCTCTGAAATTTTTTACAAGGAACTTCAACAGGGAACTGGAACAGGTAGAGAACATTCATTTTTGTTGTTTCAATTTGGTTTGACAGGTCTAGTAGTAATATTGTCCACCTGTCAAGGTCTGCCTTGATTGTCCTAATAACAGGGCCATATATTTTGGTAACATTTTTCAGAATCCAAACTCCTAGGTATTTAAAAGCAGGGGAGTCCCATTTAAAATCAAACCTGCTTTGTAAGTCTGGATTTGATATAAAGTTCTAACAAATTATTTGGGATTTATGCGTGTTCAATTTGTACCCTGAATACCAATTAAACATTCTAAGAAGGGACATTACTTTGGGTATGCTTCTCTCAGGACTTTTCAATGTGAGCAAAACGTTGTCCGCAAATAAATTTATCTTGTATTTGACATCCTTATATTAAAATCCCGTTAATCTCTGGATCTTCCCTTATTGCCTGAGCTAAAGGTTCTATAAAGAGTGTAAAGAGGGTGGGGCTAAGTGGGCAACCTTGGCGACACCCTCTTTCTAGCTTAATAGATTGGGATAAGTGCCCATTAATTCTTATTCTAGCAGTGGGGTTTGAGTAAAGTGATCTAATACATTGTATTGATTTCTCATTAAAGCCAAATCGTTCCAATACTTGATAAAGTTAGCTCCATCCTACCAAATGGAAGGCCTTCTCAGCATCTAAACTAATCAGTGTTGCACTAATATTTTCCTTAATCACATGATCTACCACGTGGAGAGTCCGCCTAATATTATCTTGTGTTTGTGGACAAACCCCGTTTGGTCTGTGTCAATTAGTTCAGAGACAATATTTTCAATCCTTTTAGCTATAATTGAGGCAAATAATTTATAATCTGCATTTAATATAGATACTGGCCTATATGAACCACATTCTCCCTTATCCTTGCCTTCCTTCAGGATAAGTGATATTACTGCCTCACTCCATGGTTGTGGCATCTGGCCCTCCATAAGGGTATAATTAAAGCATTTAAGGAGCAATGGCATTAATTCAAATTTAAAGGTTTTATACCATTCACTGGTGTACCCATCTGACCCTGGTGCTTTATTTGTCTTCAATCTGGAGATAGCATTGTTAAATACAGTGATGGTTATTTCTGCAGTCAGTGCTGGTGCTCTCCTATTGAGGGAAGATCAAGAGATTTTAAGAAATTATCTATCATTGGGAAGTCAGCTTTATCAGGTTGGGTGTATAAATCTTTGTAGTAGGTTTCAAAGGATTGCTGAATTTCTTCAAGTTTATTGCATATTTTATTATTTCTTGGATTTCTTATTTTGTAAACATTCCTCTGTTTGTTGTTTATGTAGTTTCCATGAAAGAAGCCTGATTGCCTTAGCACCAGTCTCATAGTACTTTTGCTTAGTAAATCAACATTTTTTCAAATTTTCTTCACCGTAAGTCTCATTTATTTCTTTTTGACTACATTTTAGTCCAGGCCATATTTGTGGATCTTTGCTATTAGAGTGTCGAGTTTCTAGGGTCTTCATTTTAAACTGTAAATCCAATCCAAAATCCAAAATTTTTTCTATGGGTAGTGAATGCTATAGGTTTACCTCTGAGTACTGCCTTCCAGGCATCCCATAAGACATTTGGTGATACTGCTCCATTATCATTAACTTGCAAATACTCCTTCAATTCTGTCTTTATATATTCTTTACATAGCTTATCATTTAATGTATTGATGTTAAGTCTCCAAGGTGTATCTTTCTTTTTATTCTCTAAATGCAGTGTAAGGTATACTCCTGAGTGATCTGAAAGATCTCTGATGCCTATCTTGCATTTACTTACCCTATGTCTTTCTGTTGTAGGGATAAAAAATAATCCAACCTGGAATATTCTTTGTGGGGAGGGGAATAATAGGTAAATTGCTTTTTAGTTTAAGGTGTAGGTCTCTCCATATATCTATCATACCAAATTCCTTCAATATTGCACTGCAAAAACAGTGAATTCTGACTTTTTCTTGTTAAAGTTTGTGGAGTCAAGTTTAGGTTGCATCTGAATATTCCAGTCTCCCCCACAGACTCTAGGATTAATAAATCAAATATTTTTTTAATGAACGATTTATCTTGATCAGGTGGCATAAAAACATTTAATAAAGTGACTTCTTTATTATCTGGCTTGCCTTTGACTAGAATATCACGACCTTCCTTATCTTTAATTTGAGAAGTTAGTTGAAACTGTATTTTGTTGGAGAGTAATATAGCCACTCCCCTCTTACACCCTGATTTATGAGAGGAATAGAATGTATTTATAAACCCCATCTTTTTAAGTTTTTCATGTTCTGCATTAGAAAGATGTGTCTCTTGCCAAAAAAACAAAAAACAAAAAACACTTGTATATCTTCCTTTTTCATTTTAGCAATGACCTTACTTCTTTTTACCGGGTTATGTAACCCATTCATATTGAGCGTTATTACCCTGTATTCCTGATAATGCATTTATTTGGTTTGTTTGCATCTTTGGTGGCCCACTGCAACCTGAAACATATCCCTGAACATGGGTGTATACAAAAGCATGAACAGAAAAGAACACTGTGAACACAGAACATCTTGGCTCCCACAACTGGAGGGTACATTTGCTCCTCAGAATTGAGGGGGAAGCCTGTTTTGAAATAAGTGCCCCTCATTGGAGCTAATAGCATTGCTCCTAAGATGACAGCAAATAACATCTGCCTAACTATGGCAGTTTTTCAAAAGATCCACTCTCTTCTTTCTTTTTCCACGCTGCGGAAGGACCTGTTCTTTGGTTTTAAACTCTGAAAGTTTATGATTATGGATCTCAGGGGAGCATCTCGGGTGGGTCGTGGACCCAGAGCTCTGTGGCAGCGTTGTATCTTCAGGTCGGACTCCTCCAGTATAACATTAGCCTGCTCTGACTTCAGAAATTTAACCACAAGTTCATCATGTTGTTCTCTTCCTCGGCCTCCAGCACTCCATAAATGTGGATGTCATTTCACCGTGACCGTGCCACCAGATCCGTCACTTTAGTCTCGCGCCTAACATGATTAACCGATGATCCAACTTCTTCCCTGCCAGCATGTCCACGTGGGCTCCACATGGGTTAAATTTTAAGTGGGCTGCAGTCTCATTTTTTTTCAAGTGGGCATGGGCTGGAACTGGGCAAGTTGTGTGGGCCCCATTTTAGAAACATGGGCCCCACATGGGCTTCTCATATGGGCCGGCTATATGGGCCCTACAAGGGATTTATGTGGGCTAAGAGGGCATGGGCAGGACACAACTAACATTATCTGGGACCCAAATCATTTCAGTAACATGCACCAAATAGAACACACGTGAACAGGCTATACAGGCCCAATGTAGGTTCTATGTGGTCTAAGTGGGCATGGACTTGATCTGGGTGATGCGGATATGGGGTTTTTCCCAGAGTTCTTTGCGTGCGTTCATTCATGTTCATTTATGTTTATGTTTATTTATGTTGAATCTGATGTGTTCTGATTGATTTAGAGTTCATAATGTGTTTAGGTAAATTCATATGTTCTTGTTTAGTTTAAAATCATCTCTTTTATTTTTACACCATGACCGAGATTGGTAGTGACTTCCCTTAACAACTATATAAGCTAAGTAACAATCACATGTAGAAGATTCAGCATAATACTTGCAAACAGTACGTTTTTTACATGAATACATTCTAAACATTAATGTATCACTTATTAATGCTTTTCTGTCATATCATAGGTCAAGCCTAGCGGTACCCACATTGACCATGGAACTGGAAATAAGATAGATGGACTCATATTTCAGACCATATGGGCAGATTTCTGTAGGTCCCAAATGGGAGAAACAAGGGTTACAAATCAACATCCGTCAACATCATGAACCCATTTGGGTTCTGAAGACCACATTGAAGGGGAGGTTAAACAACAGATTCTCCACAGTCAAACAAGTTTGTATTTTATTGTTCCTTGCTCCACATTGAAGGGAAGGTTAAACAACAGATTCTCCACAGTCAAACAAGTTTGTATTTTATTGTTCATTGCTCCATGGAAACTGAGGACAAATTTAACTGGGCCCCAGCTGGGTATCTAAGATGGTTCCAACATTTGAGCCCAATTACAATCCATATGGGTATGCTGGCTGGGTTGCAGTCTGTGATACAACATTATTGGCTACTAACACACACACACACATGCACGCCAACACACAAAAGTCATTGACTAGTAGTCTACCAAATTTCTTCTGTTTATTATTTAATAACTCTTAACTAAGATGCTTAATTGAAATGTAATGGAGTAAGTATCAATTTTCTTTGGAAAATGTAGTAGAGTAAGACTTAGACTTAGAATTGCTTTATTGTCATTCAACAAAACACGCCATCGGTGCACATATTAAACAAAATTTTGTTACCTTGGCTCACAGTGGAGTGGACACATAAATTATCTAAAATTCAAATATTCACAGAATAAAAAAATGCTGGTATGACTTAAAAAAGTTAAAATTACTAAGTGTATAAAAGAATAAAGTGACATAGTGATATTGCGCTATCAGAGGTAGCAGCATGTTATAGTCCAGTGAGGATCCCTTTGAGGGGGGGTGTTACAGTCCATAGATGAGAGAAACTGTCTCTGAATCTGGACGTCCTGCTGCGGATGCTGCAGAACCTCCTGCCCGAGGTCAGCATGGAAAACAGTCCATGGTGGGGGTGGGTGAGGTCAAAGGAGATGCCTTGGGCTCTGGTTAGGCAGCGCTTATGCCCAATGTCGCGGATGGAGGGGAGCAGGGACCCAGTGATTCTCTCCGCTGTCCTCACCGCTCTCTGCGAAGCCTTCCAGTCAGAGGCCTTGCAGGCCCCAAACTAGATGGAGATGTAGCTGGTTAGCAGGTTCTCGATAGTGCCTCTGTAGAAGGTAATCAGGATGGGAGGGGGGAGGGAGACTCTCCTCATTTGGCGCAGGAAGTGCCTGCTGTGCCTTTTTTGCCAGGGAGGTGGTGTTGAGGGACCAGGTTAGTTTATTGGTGATTTGCACCCCCAGGTACTTTGTGCTACTGACCACCTCCTCCGCATTTTCATTGATGAGGAGTGGTGTATGACTGGGCCGAGATTTCCCGAAGTCAACAATGATCTCCTTTGACTTGTTAACACTGAGGAGCAGGTTGTTGACTTTACACCAGTCCACCTGGTGTTTCACCTCGTCCATGTAGGCCAGTTCGTTGTCACCCTGGATGAGGCCCAATACAGTTGTGTCATCCGCAAACTTCACAAAGTGGTTGGTGCTGAACCTGGGACGACAGTCGTGGGTCATCAGGGTGAACAGCAGGGGGCTGAGAACACAACCCTGGGGGGAACTGGTGTTCAGGGAGATGACGCTGGAGATGTTATTGTTCACATGCACAGACTGGGTTCTGTTGGTTAGGAAGTCCAGTAGTCAGTTGCATAGAGGGGTGCCGAGGCCCAAGTGACCCAGTTTGCACATCAGATGATCGTGTTGAACATGTCCCAGTCAGTACTCTCAAAGCAGTCCGGCACACGACATAGCTCCTTCAGGCCACACTTTCACTTGTTTCAGGGTGGCCTTACCTCTGGTGAGCAGGGTCTTGTACGCTGGAATCAACATAACACAGAGGTGGTCTGAGGAGCCAAGGTGGGGGCTGCTCTGAAAGGCTTGTTTATGTTGGTGTATACCAAGTCCAATGTGTTCACCCCCCTGGTGGCAAAGTCCACCTGCTGGTAGAAATTAGGGAGGACAGTCTTCATGTTGGCTTGATTTAAGTCCCCTGCCATGATGAAAACACCCTCCGGGTGTGTGGTTTGCAGGTTGCTGATCGCATTGTAGAGAACACACATGGCTTCCTTGGTATTTGCTGGGAGGGATGTACACTGCTGTAAATGATTAATGTTGAGAATTCCCGGGGGAGGTAGAATGGTCTGCATCTGATAATCATAAACTCAATGTCCGTGGAGCAATGACTTGCGATCATGGTAGCGTTGTTACAACAGCTGTTATTTGTGTAGACGCACACACCACCACCTCGGGATTTACTGGTAAGAGTGCAGCTTCTGTCTGCTCTGAGTGTAGTAAGCCCCTCCAGGCTAATGGCGACGTCCGGGACCGATGAGTTTAGCCATGTCTCGGTGAAAATAAGAACACAGCAGTCTCTAATTTCCCGTTTGGTGGATAAATCCAGCTTCAGGTAGTCCAGTTTGTTCTCTAGAGAGCGTATGTTGGCGAGCAAGATGGATAGAAGCAATGATCTGAACGGGTTAGCCTTTAGCTTCGCTGCTAGCCCACCACAACAGCCGTGCTTCTGTTTCCTGTCGCACCGCCTCCGACGCTCCCTGGGGCGGCCTGTGCTGGTGGGAGACTCCGCAGCTTCGCAGGCCGCTGGGTCCAACCGATGTAGCAGTCCAAGATTGTGTAGAATGGTTAGCGTTTTGGTGTTTACTGACCCGAAACCACTGGATCCACGTAGTGACAACACGAACTAACGGTCGTAGATATGTTCAGCGATGTTCCGCTGTGCTGTTGTTATGCATTTCACTGGTTTTGATGCCGTATTTAGTCCTAGTTTTTCGAAACTATCGTGAGCCAAAGCAGCTGCAGCTGACATGGGCCCCGCCATCTATTTACAGAGTAAAAGTCTACACAAATAGAAATAGTAAAGATAGTACAGATATCCAAAAAAAAAAAAAAACTTAGGCACAGTAACTAAGTATTTCTACTTAGCTTCTTCTTCTTCCTCTGTTGACTTTACAGCAGACTGGACGCCCGTCAGCGTATTGCTGTCTCCTACTGTTTGTGATTTGTACTACACATTATAGGCCTTACACCTTACTGTGCAGGTCTGTGTCAACTAAGAAGTCCATTACAGCTTTCACCACTGCTCTTTGGTGCTGCACAGGGTTGAGATGATTTCTCATAGAGACGCAGGGTATTCCAGTATCCAGTACTGCAGAAAATAGTTCTCTCCTCTCTGTTGTGAGTTTGGAGCATTCCATCAGAACATGTTGCACCATTTCTTTTTCCCCACATTCACACAATCCATTATGATGTTTCCCAATACGGAGCAATCCCCATGCCAGTCCACAATGTCCAAGTTTCAACCTGGTCATAATAATCTGCTCTCTCCTGTTGTTCCCTTGAGTGATGTTCTCTCCACTGACATTGTTTTGTATATTGTAATAAAACTTTCCTCTCTTTTCCCCCTCCCACTCCTTCTGCCACCTCCTGTCTATCTTCTCTTTTGTAGTTCTGTGGTACTCAGAGATGCCCATGGTTACGTTAACATCTACCTTCTCCCTCCCTAAGGCCTCTTTGGCTGCCACATCTACTGCCTCATTGCCCTCTACACCCACATGAGCTGGAACCCATAAAAAGCCCACTCTACTTCCTACCAGTTCATCTCTATACAGTGCAGTTTGTAGCTCACAAATTAAGTCCGGCCTTACACGTGACCTCCCACCCTGCAGGGCCATCAGAGCAGCTGCCGAATCAGAACAAATGACCACTTGTTGTGACCTCACTTCTTCTACCCACTGTACAGCCCCCTCCACTACTTTATCCAATGCACCTTGGATCTTTCTTATTAAAACTTAACATTCCTTCCTCTTATCCAGATTGCCCCATCATCTGCAAACAGTGGTAACCCATTATCCAGCCCCGACCTCTTGAAATATATCATTAATCATAACATTAAATAACACTTGGCTAATGACACTCCCTTGAGGTGTACCATTATCTATACCCACTGTTTCAGAAAAAGCACCCCCTACTTTTATGGTCCTATTCTGCAAGAATGGCCTGATCCAGTTTAACATACTATTCCTGCATTAAACAGCTTAATCACAAGCCCCTCTTTCCACCACATGTCATATGCCTTTTCAATGTCAAGAAACACAGCTACTACTGCTTCCTTATTGGACTTAGCTTTTCTGATGTCCAGGTCTAATGCGAGAACAGAGTACATCGTACTCCTCCCCACTCTGAACCCACTCTATATTGGTGTAAACCAGCCTTGTTCCTCTAACTTATATGTAAGCCGATCTGTAACCATCCTCTCCATTATCTTACACATGACAGAAGTGAGTGCAATTGGTCTATATGAACCTGGTTTTGCAGCTTCCTTTCCTGGTTTTAGAATAGGAACTACCATGGCATGCTTCCATGCAGCAGGAATAACGCCTTCCTCCCACACTGTATTTTTAAGTGCTAGTACCTCATCCAACACTACCTCGTCTAATTTCTTATATACCTCATATCCTAACTCATCTCAGCTTGATGTTCTCCTTTATCTCTTCCTCAGTAATTGTAGCACAGACACCATAAATAACTCCTTTAGCTCCTTCCTTTGCATGTGGGATGACTGCTACCACATTGTTTCCACCCACTTACTTCATATTCATAGCCTTCTTTTGCTGCTCAGAACTTTTACAAACAAGCCTTAACATCCCATTTGCTAAGATTCTTGCATCTATTCCTCCACCCAAGCTTTTCAGTGATTCAGCAACATGTAGTGGATTGACTGATTTAAACCCCCCTGCCTCAGTGTGAAAACGAAATATAATCCTTGGAGATTTGAAATCACCCGCTCGCAATCCGGCGTGCTCCCTCCCTGCTTCGGGCTGCTGTGTTCATGTCCAATGAAAAAACAGGAATCTTTCTACTTCGCTATTATACAACATCGTTTTTATCTTAAAAAATAGTCATGGCTCCTGGTTAAAAAAAACAAAAAACAAAAAAAACAACATACAGCTACGTCTTCATGAACCTGCACTATGACAAGCGTGTTCTGCTTGCGGGATGTTTTTTTCCCCCTAAATATTGTCATTTGCTTTTCAACATTAATACAACATAGCAAACAAACAAAGAAACAAACAAACAAACAGTAGCCACAATATCACAGTCCCAATGTGCACAGACATATGCATAAATGGATGAGGAAAAGTTCAGCCCCATTACAGATGACTGTCATTAACAAACACCTAAACAAACAACCAAAAAAAACCCAATAATTGTAGAATTAAGGAAAAATTAAGGAAAAAATATTATATATATATATATATATATATATATATATATATTCCACCGCATCAACCAAAAATAAAAAATATAGCTAAACCAATTTTCTTTATTGCCGTCCATCATTTCTTTCAATGTAATCTTGTTGGATAGATAAAGATAAACTACATTAAATGCAATACATTAAAAGAATGTATTCATCTGCTTTTTCTGTGAAAGGTAGACCGGAAGTATTTCTTTTGCTGCTGTTGACGGAACACCGCCGGTGTGAGAAAGCCGGGACTGAAGACCACATTGAAGGGGAGGTTAAACAGATTCTCCGCAGTAAAGCAAGTTTGTATTTTATGGTTTCTTAGTTTATCTTCTTGGGTTATGAAAAGCATACCAAAAAATGCTTGGTAAGAATTAAACATCGAAAATTAATAAGCATCTTCCATCCATATAATCGGAAATTTGACCAAGACTTGATCTTATTGTCTCATAAGAGTCCCTGTGAATATTATTTGTGCCTGCAATGATTTCATGGGCGCTACAGTAACGAAAAAATACCAAAACGTTTTTCTCCCCCTCCGGCAGTGCAGGCTTTACCTTCGGTAACGGCCTGTCGTTCGTTGCAACAACCATGTCATACTGCACTGTAGCATGCAGCATTTATAAAGCGTTATAAAAGCTACAGTTCGGGCTGTTGCATGGCAGAAGCTTCATTAGGCTTAATAAGGGTCTGCTTGTGGTGGCATGCTTGTGTGTGTGTGTGTGTGTGTGTGAAGTCTGTGATGTGAAGACTGAAGCGCTGATGTACTGAGAGGATTTTCCTGTCGTTACTTACCGTTTTACACTGACTTAGGTTACTACACGATTTACCCTCGCCATCTCGTTCATACGGCTTTTTGTCGACTTCATCTGTCCGTGCGCTGTTCCATTCACTTTCAACATTTAGGCCTAAATTTAAACTGAATCAAAGAAAACAACAAAATATTTGTTAAGTCTTGTTTTGATATAAAGAGATATCACTCTTGGTCGACCATATGAAGTTTATTTTCGCAAAACCAAATTATTAGTTTCGCCTGTTATCTCAGTAATGTTGTTTTGTCATAGCCTTAATAATTACGTTTAAAGTCAGTATTTCATTAATGCCCTTACCTGAAATATGCAGAATAAGCCTTGTTTGGTAAATGTTTTTTCGAAAGGGAATTTTTGACTGAGATGGTGTTTGTAGGCTTTCAGAATAACTTGCTTACAGGGGTGTGAATCTATTTGATTCAGTTATGATGCAGTCGATTAAAACTATTAACCCACTGATGCATTGTCCCTATGTCTAGACTATGTCTAGTTAGAGAGCAGCCTCTCTGTCAGACTGAGCACTGATTTGTTTTTTGTTAGTGTTTTACCATAAAGTTGGTTTAAATTATTTGATGCCACAGTGTGTGTTAGTAGGCCAGCCTTGTTTATTACTGCTGATTGCTGCTCTGCTGATACTATTTACTGGGTAACACTTTACAATAATAAAAGATCCACAAAAATGTAAGTAGTTGCTGAAGAGCGAATGAGGAACTAATTAGGAACTACTGGACTGTTACTGTTCCAGGGCACACTGTCGGATTAGTATAAAATTAAAATGCCTTATTTTACATGCCAATTCTTTTTAAAAACAACAAACGCGTTGCAATCGTAAGGGCCTTTGTTAGTATTGACCTACACACCTAGACAGCATTGCACTAATGAGGGGGTGGTTCTCTGTCAAATTGCAAATGTTTTGGTCAAAGAATAAGAAAGTGAGGTGGGGAGAATGAGGGGAAGAAAAAGATTTTGGAAGAGAGGGAGAGGTAGGGGAAGGAGTAAGTTACTGGTTGGAAATAAATGACTGGTTAGAAATAAAATACATTCTTGCTCTATATGCACATTGGTATAATCTTTTACCTGATCGGCATGTGTCGTCTATGGCTACAAACACATTATCACAATCATTATTAGTCCCACATTTTAAAATACAGTTTTTAAGGTGACGTTTCACAGACAAGGAGAAAAGTCTATCTCATTGTTCAGGCCTGGATATTTTGTTGCTTTCACTTGTACAATTTAAAAGGTCTCACACTGGAGCAGCCTTTTAAGGCAGTTGCCTCCTCTGTTGTCCCTCCAAACAACTTCTAGAACAATGGCTTTCACTGTGTTAAGGTTTCCATGTTCTGCTTTTAAGCCATAGCATAATCAGTATTCTTTGTACAGATGGCATTTTTATGTTCTGCCAGGCGGTCTTTCAATCTTCTTTTTGTTTGTCCAATATAGGAACATCCTCAGGGGCACTCCAGTCCATACACAACATGTGTTGTGTTGCAATTAGCAAAATGTCTCATTTGATATGTGCAAGATGTGGTCACATCATAGAAACAGTTAGTTTTCTCCACGTTGTCACATTGCAACTGGTTTGAAAGTTCCACAGTGCTTTTTTAGGTTGTTTGTTTGGGAGAGGGAAGGTAGCTCCGTACCACCTTATCTCTCAAGGTCAGTGCACATCTGTGTGAGAATTGAGGTGGTTCTGCCTCAACAGAGACTCAGCTTGATAGCATAGCTGAGTTTCAGGTCCACACCCACAGCATTTGTAGACCCCTACTAAAGGCACTAAAGGCTCCTACTCCTCCCTATGTGAAGTAATCACAGAAAAACAGTACTTGCCGGGTCACCAAACCCATGTTGTTGCAACTTTCCTTTTATTTAATATTGCGTGGTTTTTCAATAAGGAGGGGGTTTTGGTCCGCCAAAGCCTGAAATTCCTCTCAACGCGAAGGTGGTGCTGGTCATAATGATTCACTGTAGAATAACTCCAGCATGCCTTGGGTCAGTGGTTTTGGTTTTCGGACTATAAGCAAAGGGAAAACTGTGTTCCACATAAGTGTATCTGTTGTGCGTTATTGCAGTCAGTGTTCTGTGTATTTATGGCAGATTACAGTTTTATTTTTGTTTTTTGTGGTTAACACTTTTGCGCCATGTCTTAATTTAGTCTCAAAGTTTATAGTGACCTTCTGATTGTTCTGAAGAACATATGTTTAATGTAAACAATGAGCACCCGATTGTGGGTTCTGTGTGGGTTCTGGTGATGCTGGCTGTTGGTTGTCATCATTATTTGTCCCCCCATCTAGGCTATTCCTGACTTTTTCTGTTGATTTTCTGCTACAAAAAATGACAAATTGCTCTGTTGCCGTTTCATATTGGTAATCACTTTGCATAGCTGCTAGCAAAATTCAATAGTAAGCTAGTTTTTATTGTTTAATGATGGCTAACTTGACACTAGCTGGGACAAATCATGGAACTGGATTTTGTGTGTCATTCTAAGCGTTTAAGTATAGTCATCATCGCAACTCCAACGTAAGATGAAAATTCGGTCCACTTTCAATCCTGTTTCGCTCGTGCCCTGAATTACTCATATGACGGCTGGCAATTTAAAAGATAACTTTTCATGTAAATAAAGTCGAATTTTGTCATCGAACAGTAAAATAAAAATGTTTTTGTGAGAGCACTCACTGAACTACATGTCTCATCTTGGACAATTCATCATCAGTACAGACATGGCCTTAGCTTGGCAGATTTCACTGTTTTTCCAGGACGAGGGGAAAAGTATTAAAAGAGGTGAACACCATTACAAATCGGGTCATGTAGAGAGCTGCAGCTACCCGGAGGGAGAATTAGTCACTTCCATGAGTCAGAGGAAGGAAAGTGTTATGACATCAGTTACGTGACTGGTGTAATCTTTATAATTACGTATTTTCACAAGCTAATACATCGACTGTTTGATGACAAATATATGCTTTCTTCAAGTGAAAAAATGTTATTTAAATTGATGAATATCATAGGTGTAATTCAGGGCACAAGCCAAACAGGATAAAAAAAAACATTCCTTTCTCTAATGACTACCATTCATATTTTTTCCCCACTAAGGTCCACTAGGGTCCACTTATAGGGTCCACTAGAAGGGGCGTGACTTAGGCACTCTATAGAGCTAAAAATGATATCTGCCTGACATGTGTCTCTATAAGCATAGAGTGTGTCTGTTGAGACAAGTTTATGAATTGACAGTGCAGTGCTCTTTCTTGTTAAAAGTCAGTCTCGCTCACCCAGCACAACTCTCTCTCCCTGCAATTAGTTTAAACAAATAATAATCCAGCCAGATCATCCGACACACAGAGATTGCTCTGCAGCTGTGGGCTTGCTGTGCAGCCCACACAGGTTATTTGTGACACAACAGTTTATAGTGCTCATGACTCGCATTCCTCTCTAGACAAAACTCACAATTTACAAAATTTTCTTATTGTCAGTCTTACATATTTTATCATATTGCTGCTACTTTGATGTAGGCTAAAGATATTTATATTTACAATATTTCCACACAATGCACAAGCCAAACAACTTTCATCCAAATAGGACACTTATCAAGCAATTTAAGCTCAACCATACCAAATTGTCTTCAAAAACAGTTTGTTATGAGCTAATATGCAAACTGAAGCTTAAAATGTCCACCCGTTGTCTACCCTGTCAACTACTTAGCCCAGACAGGGCTAAAGATGGGGTACCATTTTTAATGTTATTTTATGATCCCTTTACAGTGGGCTAAAAAAGTTGTCAAATAATACTAGATTTAGGAGCTGTGGACAGTCAGTATGACTTCAGAAAAAACAGATCAACATCTATGGCATCAGTGGAGGTAATATAAGAAATAATTACTTGCATAGATAATAAAAATATGCACTGTGGGTATTTATTGATTTAAAAGAAGCATTTGACACCATAGATCATGACATTTTAATCAATAAAATGGAAAGGTATTGTACCTGAGGGGTGGTGCAGAACTGGCTGAAAAGCTACATGCAGAACCGCAAACAGTTTGTGCAATGGATGAATGTAAGTCTTCATGCTTTGACATTTTTTGTGGATACCCACCAGAGGTGGGATACCCGACCGACGTCCAACGGGACCTGTCGGGTACCCACGGGCTGGGCCGGGTTGGGCTAGTGTTTTAGAAGTGACGGTCGGAACCAGTTCGGGTTCGGTGACCCACTTTCTATGTGTTTTTTTCCTTTTTTATCCATTCAGAGCTGGGATTTCTGTTTTTCTGATTCATCTGATGGCACCTGGTGCCGTCAGCAACATGATTGGCTGGCTGGACTGCCAGAAATCGCTCTTCTGCCGTGAGTTTGTGTGGGGCTGTGTGTGTGAGGAATCAACGTTAAGGGTGCTTATTTTCATATCAGAAACGACTTGTTTTTTGAGTTTATGGCAAGCATGGCATAAACTCAAGAATCTGTTGCTGTATGTTGCTTATATAAGTCAGGCTGACAGTTGGGTCGGTCAGAGTTTTTGGAAATGACGGTCGGTTGTCGGTCCGGTTCGGTCAGAACCAACACGGGTTCGGAAGGGTATCGGGCTGAGAATCTCCGCCCGATTCCACCTCATATAGGTGGAATGATTGCAGGTCTTATAGGACCTGCAATCATCTGTGGACACAGTATGCAGGATTTTAAGCACTCTGCTGCCACCTATCAACTGCTATCAACTGCAGCCCCCTCATACCACCTTGTTTTGCTGCCACGGCACCACTTTAGAAAGGTGGCAGTGAGGTGGCAGTGAGGTGTGCCAGTGATCAACAGTAACATAGGAACAAGAGCAGTGGTGAGTGCCCACAGCCCAGAGATTGCGTAAGATGTTGTTGACTACGACTCTCTGCAATCTGTTAGTGCGAAAGTCCAGTATACACAGGATAAGTCTGTCGTCTAATGGCTGGCACACACTACAGGATTCTTCAAACCTTCACAGATTTGGAGACCACACACTTGATGATAAAAAAGACAGATCGCACAAGATCTCTCTCTTCTGATCTTATAGTGTGTGGTGTGCACTCGGAGCACACCACACACTAACCGATTCTTCAGCCGATTATCAGGTTCTTCACGCTCAATATTCCAAATCTCGCGTGGTCAAACGTGACTTCAGTGTAAACAAACATGACGGACGAACCGGCAGATGCAATGGTGGTTGTTCTCGGTCTATTTCTGTCAGAAAAACCACATAAAAAACAAAAACGACTTTGGAAAAAGTCATGGAGACGGCGGGAATGTGGGCTGTATGCATTACAGCGCAAGTTGGAGGTGAGTAAAAATTTTCACAAGTATTACAGATCGCTTGGAGAGCTTTTATAGACAGTCTATGAGAGCAGTGCTGTACTGCGAGTTACCATGGCAACAGGCAACAAAAGGCAGATGCGCGCTTTGATCCGGACTGAATGAATGAGGAAATGAAAATGAAACATCGTGTCAAAAATATCAGTGACGTCACCACAATCATTGCAAACTACTTGCTACTACTTGGGTACATTTGTATTAGCACAGAATAATTTTAGTAGCATATCTGGCAAAACAGTAGCTACTGTACAGCCCTGGAGACTGAGAGACATGTAACGTTATAGTTATAGTTCACGCTGTTGCCACAAATCAACAAGTTGGTCTTCCATGTTGGAGGTCCAAGACACTTTCCTGTTCACCAGCGCCATCGTTTTTGTTTACAACCGTCAGCTCGCGTACTTTTGTTGGTTGTTGATCCGGTCACGTGACTTTACACGCTGTGCGTGCTCGGCTCCTTTCGGAGCACCCCACACACTACATGATTTCTAGTCGCAAATATTAAACATTTTCATTATCTACGATCTCTCCTTCCAAGCCCTTCCGAGCGGATCAGGCCGGACAAAATCACTCTTAACACACCCCACACCACAGGAGAATCAGACACAATGTCATTTGCAAACATCAGATGATCGGGCCTTTGCTGGCTTTGATCGGAAAGGGGTGATCGGGACAAAAATCGGCCCGATTATCCTGTAGTGTGTACCCTCCATTAAATACACATGAGCTGATTAACAGATGAAACACAGGTGAGGAAAAAAAGGGGGGAAAGACAGACAAAGAAAGAGAGGACCACATGGACTGCAAACACAGGGGGAATCGAGACACAGGTGAAAACAACAAGGACAAATAAAAAAGGAGGGAAAACAAGACAGCACAGGAAATACAAAGGCAGATCTGACACAGGAGGATAAAACTACCAAAATAAAACAGGAAACTATGAAGTCAAACCCCAAACCATGACAGTATGCTAAATACAGGGAGAAGAAAATGCAAACACATTAATTTACATACATTTTAAATCATCAAGCCTGAAAGCGATGTCAGTGACTGCAGTTTGTGTCTGTATTTAATACGTTTGAAAAGGAGGTGTTAATCTGCCCAGTGTTGCACACAGATGGCTGCTGTCAATGGGGAGATGAGGAGCCATCGGCAAACTGACAGAATGCATAGAGAACACATTTTTACCACTCTTCCACAGAAGAAAAATGAATACATACACCTTTTACACCAATACACCTTTTCAGCGGTGCAATTTTGGAGCTTTTGGATGAGCTCGGGGCTGATTTGGAGCCTCGTATGAAACGTTCCAGGCTGCGCTCTCTGCTGTCTCATACGAGGTCATTTATGTTTTGTAAAATTGTTTCTTGCAAAATGAATTAAAAAACATGATTTAGGATAACAGATGTATGATTAAAAAACAATTTATTTCATTGTATGTATTTTTGTTTTCTTAATTCATCGTAATGTAGTTTTCATTTATTCCTTCATTTTGAGAATGGCTTTTCTGTTTTTGTGCATGAACATTCACAGCCACTGTAGCCGAAAGGAAATTACATCCATATTTGCCTTCCTTTTACTCTTTTCTTCTTCACAGTTGGTGCTCCTCTCCTCCCTCTTTATTTTATTTGGCGTTTGCGCCGCTCATTCTCCGAACTCTCTCTAGCAGAGACCATTGAAACATGCAAACCCCTCATTTAAATCCCGCCCCCTCCACCATGTTTGCATCTGTTGTCAGTCACGCAAGGATTCTTAGTTGATCACCCACAAAACATACACCAACAGAACATGCAATATGTTAGAGCACACGCAATTTAGTACTCTGTGTTTCTTAGATCTTTGTAAATCAGGCCCTAAGTGCTTAAACTTTTGTCATTCCACATCATGGTTACATGTACCTGGCTTTATCTTACATTCTAGACCAACACATGACATTTTGTTACATTAG
Source organism: Naso vlamingii (assembly GCA_029822935.1). NCBI lineage: Eukaryota > Metazoa > Chordata > Actinopteri > Acanthuriformes > Acanthuridae > Naso > Naso vlamingii. Next base: position 1,840 of record JAPQLA010203638.1, on the reverse strand, counting down.
TCAGACTTGAGGCATATTTTAATTGAGTAGAATATATTATGACTTTAACATTAAAATCCACATTACTGTGATTTAACTCAAATAATTTCAGTGATTTTGGTGTCAGAGATGTAGATATTTTGTCGAAGACAGAGAGAAAATCCTGCTTGCGATGCCTTACTTTTGTTGAAATTACTGCTGCTATGTACAGTCATACCAGCACTGTGCTCATAAAGGCATATATGTAACTGATGATGACCTCATTTAAGGCGTATGCATGAAAGAGGTTTTCTTTGTGGATTTATCAGACCTGTGCAACATTTTGCAAAGATCAGAGAATTTCTTTTAAGTCCTGACAGTGACGTGCAGGCCCTGTTTGATTACAGAAGCAGCACTGATACAGTCTCATGGGTGAATTGATTTACTATAGCATCAGGCCAATTCCTTGTTGTCAGTGGTCCATTCCCTTTAACGACTTATGCAAATGAGAATTCTGAATCAATGGATGTCTACACCTGGTAATCACTTTTGTTGTCAACTAAAATACATTAAAAACTAGTTTGTTTAAAAGCAACATAAGGTCTTAGCGACAGACAAATACTTACTTTCACACATCAGGGGACCGCCACAAGTGTCCACAATCTCATTTTTTTTTGTTTTTCTTAACAAGTATCAGCCCTTTTAACAAATATTCAGTGGAAAAACTAAGGATTTAAATTTTAATCTAAAAGTGGGGTAGAGCAAACAATTATCTTTCAGGATATTTAAAATAAGTATGCTTTTTTTACTTTCAATGCTTTTAAGTGTATGTTTCCCATAATTTATACAACAGCCTCCTTACATTTGAACAACATTCCCAGCTGCCTTTTACTGCTTAGCTGTAGATGTGTGAATGGAAATTTAGCAGTGAAGGTTTGACTCCTGTTATTATGTTGCATCCCTGTCGTTCAAGGTCTAAGTTTTGGTTGCCATCAGTTTCTAAGACAACCAAAGAGGTTTTGTATCCATTTATTATTTTTTTATTTACACTTCCTGATGAGATGTTTTACTGAATTAAAAAAAAGAAAAGAAAAAACGTTTTGCAGTGATGAAATGATGATTGATTCCTAGGTGAAATAAGAAAGGATCAACACAAATTAAAGGGGCACAAGAGTGAAAACATCCCTCTGACAGAACATTGTGAAAATGTATCTTCATACATTTTAGATATAAACAGTGATGCCCTTATTTTTTTAACTGCTTACAACATAATTTATTCATATTTTGGTTTAGTTGGTGTGGTTAAAGGTTTGAAATTTCTCTTAATATTTTAGTACTGATAAACTGCACCAAAGATCTCTGATTTTCATAACATGTGAATCGTGGCCATTATATGTTTTGTCTCTTTTTAGGCAAATTAATTACACAAAATATGAGTATGTATAGGGAGGTGGAGAGAGAATCTGTAAACATAAATGTACAAAAAGGAAAAAAAAAAAAAAACAGTTATGAATTTTAGGCCAGTGTATTTCATATGGTAGATTTTGTTATGAAGCTACCTTGACCAGAGTCTTTACAGTCCAATACAGTGGTTCTGTGGGGCGGGGGGGGGGGATACCCCCACAGCTGGGGTGTGGAAAATCAAGCAAAAATAGAAAATTAAACTAAGCTGAAAAAATATAATTAATATAGAGGAAAATAAACAAATTTTTGTGGATGCTATCGTGCTAACCTTCATTTCAATAAAAATTAATTTGACCACTGAATTTGTGCAAGTTGGAGAGGACAGGGCTTTTTTTTAAAGGGGACATGAAACATGGACTAATATGAATGTAGTTTGTTTCATTTTTACCTAAGGTGAGATATGGCACCGAATTCAAAC
>JAPQLA010203541.1:6249-19906 GCA_029822935.1 Naso vlamingii | reverse complement strand
AGCCTTTAAAATAGCTTCTTATATCAGATGTTTTCTTTAAATCAAACAAGGCTTCATTACTCCAAGGTCTTGCTCACTTGTTAGGTGCAATCGTTTTTTTTTTCCCTCGTTTTTCCCCCCCCCCCCCCCCCTTTTAACCGGTACTGCTTGATAAATTAAGCTAAATATATAGATCGTTTATGTTTACTTACCCACATAAATCGGTGGCACTTTCGCTGTTTAAAAAAACTGAAGACAAATTCCCTCAAAGACTCAGAATGCAATCTCAGACTTTCTTGTTCTGCCTTTGACTCACACTGACTGGCACCTGTATTACAGGTGCAGCAGGTAGAGGATAAATTCCGCATATCTGCTCCTCCTGTTTATTGTCGCCAAGGTCGGCTTTTGCTCCAGTGTAGTTTATAACAATCGCAATATCCTGATACCTTCGCAAAGAGTGAAGCATTCACTGGTCTTTTTCGCAGTGGTTTTTTGCAGCATTGCAAATCCACCTTATCTGGAATGAGCAAGAAAAAAAATTGAGCATAGCACATTAATTGGTTATTAAATGCAAAGAAATTTACCCCGTGAACAGCAGTTTTTCCTCTGAGTGCAGCCGGCCCGGTACAGGGCAAATCATATAACAAAAAAAAAAAAAAAATCAATATTCAGCGCACACCGAGATACGTCTGACACTACTTTATTGAGAGTTACATGACAAACAGAAGGAGGCAAACTGCGCGTCTCGCCATAAGCTTCATCAGGTTCGCTTTGCATTTAATTATCAACAGGTGTGTCCTGAAATAGTCTGGCTGGTCATAGCGCTACAGAGGAGTCCATACAATCTCTGAGCACACCAAAAACAACACAAAATATATACTGGTAGATCCTCAGTATCTCAGTACATTACAAAATTCAAATACATACATTACAAAACTCCTTAAAAATTCATTCAGCCATTACAAATTTTGGGGCAATTCTTTTGACAGTGACTGGAATTGGATCTCCCAAGGCATTTTAAGGCTTTTTAAGGACACCAAAAATACCAGTACCAATTCATCAAAAATTCAGTTGACAAATTTAACCAGTTTTGGTGAGCACTTAAGTAAGCAAACTGGTGCAAGTAGGCATGGCTTGTGACATTTTTGCTAATAGCATAAGATGCTTTTGACCAATCAGTCAAAGTTTGAAGTCAAAGTTACATAATGTTGCTTTCAGACACTGGTCTGGTGTCACTGATACAGTCACATGACCTGTGGAAATGTAAATATCCTGTGAGAAGCAGCAACATGTTAGAGCACCTTTGTTGGGCTGTGGGCATGATGTGTTTAAATACTCCGCATGCTTTACAGTACAAACAAGTTAAAAATTAAACAAAATTAAACAAGTTTAATCCTGATTAAACACATCAGACTTCCAGTGCAACCTCTTGAACATGCCTAGCAAGTTAGGCGCTTTTATACCTTAGGACCTGATGAACTGGAGAGAAATGCAAGAACTTTGAGCACACAATTATGTAAATGCTTCTGGTTGTCTGCAAGTGAAACAATCCATTATTGCTCACAATCCTTATCTCAACAGAACTGAAGTGGCTGAAGATACTTGGATCAGCTTTTTAGGGTCTCAAACTGGTTGTTAATCACAGCTTTAATTATGCCTATGTGTTGGCCTGAACCTGTTAATTGCCTATTGCTCGGTAGAAATACTACATAATGTCACACCAATGTCACAACAGTCACAAGAAAACAAGCAAAAGTTTCACTTGGAAGTAACACAAAAGGCGCTGTACGTTAGGGGATGCTTTGTTGTGGGTAAACACGTGAGTAATCTAATTTTTGACAAATTTTGACAAAAACATGACAGTTTGTTCCAAAAACGTAAGTCAAAGAAAAATAATCCTAATTTTGTTATGTCAGACTCTTAAGGCTTTTTTCCTGTGATGAATGTTGTACATGATGTCTGCTACAAAATATGCCTTGGAAGGCCAGAGGATGCCAAGGTGCTCAAGGAAGCTTACAGGAAAATCAATGCTGCACTTCCATTCATTCCTAAAGGAACTTTTCTTCAACCAGCAGAATCAACAGGTGAAACTTAACTTTTCTTCTCAAAATGGTTGTTACAGGGTCAACTAGCTATTCCATTAAATTAACAAATCAGGAAACAAAGCATGATTTTCAAGCCTGTCCCCTTTTTACAAACAGTTTGAGTAGATGTGTCATCATTGTATATTTAAGTAGGCTATTTGGTGGAATAGTATTCTTTTTAATGTACTGTAAATATGCTATAATGTTAGTGCATCCTTTTCTTGAAGAAATGTTTGAATAGAATATGTAACATTGGTTGCCTAGGTCAGTTGTTTCCTAGGAATTGCTCTTATCTTACTTGCTTTTACAGTTTTCCTTTATTGATTGTTTGGCTTTTTTTTATGGCTCTGGCATCTGGCAGATGATGGCAGCTTCTACCCAAACCCTCTGGCTGCTCCCATGTGGACTGCTCCCGGTAGGACAAGAACTCCTGGCAATATAGTCTTTCTTTTAATCCCTTTTGCTCAAATGTGAAAGTAAAATTTCTTTGTTGGAGAGGGTTGTCATCAATATTAAAATGACCCTTGCAGGAGTAGATGCTGATTGCTTCTTGGTTTAGCTTAAAGGCAGAGTCAGTAGCATTTTCCTGAAAAACTAAATACAGACTGATACAGACTGTCTGCAGAGTACTTGCCTTCTGTCTGTATTTTAATGTTTTTGTTTAGTTGGGATGTCTGTGGGAGGGGAGTGGGTGTGTTTCCCCAAGCTAATGGTGCACAGGTGAGGTTTGAAATAAATAAAACATAGCAACTGGACACCATTCAGAACGTAGAAGATTGTAGAAGGGGATGTAAGGGTGATGAAAAGGACATAAAGCCCTGATGAGGCAAAACGGCAAGTGGATAAAGCTCGTTCCAGAGCGAGAGTGAATCTCAGTTTGGCTTTCACCCACTTTCAAGCACTGAAGGAGAGGCTGGAAATGAACAGCGACTTGGAGTTGGTCTGTTCTCTGTTGGACAGGAAGGTGCCAAACACAAGCAGTCGGCTTGTGCCAGGTTGCTAAATTATTGAGTTTTCCTTTAAAACAAATGTAATATTTCTACATAGCTTGCTGTGCAGGTACCAGCAGTATAAGCACAGGCTACAATACTTCTGGTGGCACTGAGCTGAGAGGAGGGGCCCAGTTTGAATGTTGTGTTTACAAGCTGCAAAAAACAATGCTACTGACTCTGCCATTAAGCTTTAGTAATTAATGTAATTTAATGCAGCCTTTTCAAGATGCAAAACCAAAAATGCCTCCAGATGCCTTTGGATGAACAACAAAATGAAACGTGTAATGTGGTGCTATGAGGGACACATGTTCAAGCTTGATCCAGTTTGAAGCATGTGAAAAGTGGCTGATCTGAGAGCTGCAAAACTTGAAACGCGACTTTTTATTTCTAAATCGGTAGCTTCCTCTCTCAGTCATCGTATCAAACCTGCCCATATAAGGGGAAGGGGGGTCAGATCTTACCTTGGATGATCGGTCTGATTTCCTGGCTACACTGGAGGACGAGTTTAAACTTGACACCAGTTGTGATAAAGTAATCTTTGTCCGTTTTGTAAAATATTCCAGCCTACAGCCCCCTGTCTAACATAGATTATCGAAATAAAAATGATAGTACCATGTTCCCCTAGCATTCCAGGAAGCCGTGTCCTCACCTAACTCAAGGAACAGGTAAATGCATGATGTTATGCAATCACTGAGAGGGAAAGACACATTTACTGTAACTGACTTGCCTCAGGGTAAAGAAAAGCAGTGGGGGTGGATGATTATATGCAAGCAGACTTTGATGAATCTGATAAATACACAGCACAATAGCGCCATGCCTCACCCGAAAGGACAAAATCAAAAGATGTGTGGACTATGAAGAGACATTTACTCCAACTGTTGAACTAACTAATGTTAATGCACAAAACAACACAGTAAAATATGGTTTCGCGTCATATGGATGTCAAAACTGCGTTCCAACATTTGCCAATAGATTGTGAACATCACCTAAGATTATAAGGTGGAATCAATGAACAGTTAGTAGATAATAACTCGAGTAATCTATTTGGACAAAATCAATTAAAAAAGACTGAGCACCAGAGTAAAAACAATCTATGTAAAATTTAGCTTTTCATTGTGTTTGTGCAAAGGAAACAGAAAGTGAGGAAGTGGGTTAATGACTTGGTTTTTCTTGCTGGTTATGAAAGTACACTGAAGGGTTGTGAAATAGAGGCTCACAGTGAAATTCAAAATAAAAGATTTGGTTTCTGTGCTGATTTTGATCAGAGTTATAACTGTGGGAAAATGCCACAGAAGAGAAAATTACTTGATGAAAGTACATTAAGGCTCTAAAAACGCACAATTGTAAACCTAGACAGACAGCCTGTGAACAGAACTTGAACACCAAAGATGATGCAGAAATGATGAAGAGATGTTAGAAGATATAGAGCAACAGTGGCCAGGCTTATCCATCTGACTACAAGTACAACACCCGATCTGAGTTCCAGGAAGTAAAATATGATGGTACTTTATTAAGAGTCAACAGAAGAACAATAGGCAACTGTTACACTGAGAAACTAAAGGTACGAATCCTGCTACAGAGAAAGGTCAGCATGTTGACACTGTAAATGCACAACAGATCAAATGGTAACAGATGTGATGAAAGTGATGAAAACAAAATTTTGTTGATCAAGTTCGGAAAGTTTATGTTTGGAGCCATGTATCTGAAACGTCCACGATTCAAGAAAGAAAACATTCTAAGTTAAGCAGGACTTATGAGCCATTTTGTTTTGTTCCCTTGCAATAATTTTATAATATATAAACAACTGACCCTTAAACTATATTTTATAATTAAAATATATGAACTTAATTCTTTATTTAATAAAATCATTTGTAATTTGTTGCATTACTTATTTTTAATAGTAACACTTTTCTATTTCAAAAAAGAATATTAACGGTCTTGGTTTTAAAGGTACAATATGTAACTTTTGAGTAACAACTTTGGGGATAGTCCAAAGCAATGTGCTCTCCTTTAATATATATATATATATATATATATAAACCTCAAAAAACATTACAAATGTAAATATATGGACTTGAAATGCATCAAAAACTCATGTTAGCTCTTGCAAACAGCTACTCCTTGTATCTTACTGCTCATTTTAAATTTTAAATGTTGAGGTATGAAATTACATTTCTGACATAAAATCTATCAATTTTGTGGTCCAGTTTGAACAATTTACAAAACATTGACAACATATAAGAATAGATTTGATTACTTGACATCACAAGTTATTGATTTGCACAAAGTACAGTTCAAGAATAAGTTACATGTAACATTTCATTATTATCAACAATTGAAATAAATTTCCATTCAGCTTTTGGTCTGGCAGTAGCCATGGAAAACAATGTAAAGGTAATTAAAACAACATGATTGTATGATTCTGAATCTCAAAGGGAATATTCCTGGTTAAAGAAAGGTAATTAAAATGGGACAAAGAGGAGAATTATGATAACTCAAATAACCTTGTAACAAATGTGGCCAAATTTAATTGACTGTGCCTTTTACAAAATACACTTTTGCCCTATAATAATTTCAATACAGACACTACATGTCATAATCTACAGTTATTGAAAGCAATGGCAGAACTTACTCACTGACCCTCACTGGCTGAATCACTGCAGACTTTCTGTAGCTTCTTAGAAATATCACAACATCATCAGCACCACTTCAGTTTACTGCGTGATGACTCCTTCAGTAAGAGGTATAAAAGGATTCTGATGGCAAACACTTTTGCTGGGGGAAAACTGAGACAAGTCAGGTGAAATACTAGCCAATATGTCTGTGATGAGTTGTACTTTGGCAAGAGCTCTTTTTGTTTGGGTTCTGTTAACCCCAGTACCATTTGTTAAGATCATGAAAAGCTTGGTACCTTCTGTGGTTTTGTAAGTAACGACATGTTTTACAAGCATGTTCTTTGCCAAAGTAAGCCAGTTTTACTGTAAACTTGTTTGTCCATTCAAAGTATCTCATGTACTCAGAATTGTTTTGGTCAAGGTAAAGTAGCCTCTCTGCCAGCTCCTTTGGTGATGGAAAATCATCGACATGAATGAAAGAATCTCCTGGGACGTGGTCCTCATAATTTTGTCTTGAAGGGCCCAGAGTTACTGGTACAGTTCCTAGCAACAGAGGTCTGTATAACTTCTCTGTGATATAATCTTTGTACACAGAGTTCTCAAAGGAGAGGTAGAATTTACAGCTAGAAATGATCTTGGTATAGTCTTCGTTTGAAAGATGTTGTCCAAAGGCGTTCCCGTAAGCATGAATCTTGATGTATTTTGTCAATTCATTGTAGAACTGAGCTCTTTTACTCTGTGAGTTCCAGTTGCTCACAATCCAGCAGACCAACTTGTCTTTTGTTGGCAATTTGAAACTCTCAGTTTGAGACGACAATGGCACCAGATACCCATAAGGCACAGGAATATCTGAATCAAGCCGATAATTGCATGTCAAGTTGAAAAGGTGATTAAGCTCAGGGATTAAAGGTGAGTTTGCAGGTGACTCCATATTTGACCAAACCCATTTTTGAAACCATGGACGTGGCTCTGTTGGCACGCCTGCTAGATTTCCACGAATGTCCCTGTGGTGGAAGAGAACCCCGTGGGCTTTCTGATAAAGAGACTTGTCATCTGTCAAGAGGCATTTTGTGATATTAAAAGTACTGCAGCTGAGCTCGTACTTGTTGCCAAATGGCCACATCCAGATCAATAAAATAGTGTCCGGCTCAGTGTCCACCACTGCAGCCTGGATCTTCTGGTTGTCATTCTGAAGTGGGTTCATTTGCAGCAGCTCTTTAGAACAGTTTGGGCTTGAGTCATTGGGCTGTGCTACCTCTGGACACACAACTGTGGGACAGGAATGATTGCCTCTGTCCATATTATTATCAAAAGTGGGGAACTCAATGTCGAGGTTGTTGTTTGTGATGAAAAGAACTAGAAGACACAACACCACTAGGCTGATGAAGAAGAATATGCGCAAAGAAATCCACTGGCAGGTTGAGGAGGACATGGCTCACCTTTGAAGAGAGTATATGATCATTGATTATGGACATAGCATTTGATATGACAATGAATGGGGTTGTCTGGTTCTAAGCAAGTGGGTTGATATGAACCAATTATACTAACTTTTAGCTGTTCATGAGACAACTTTAGTTTTTTCCCATCGTAAGAGACCATTATGGCATCTAATATTGTAACAAGCGACGAAGCAATTATCTCACCTTGATGTGGGATACAATGTTGTTAAAAAAGTCCTCGTCTGATTCTGTGTGTCTTGTAAATGCCTCATTCACAAGAAAATTGGTTTTCGATGCATGAAGCTCCTCTCTCTGATGAAAAGGAGGAGTGAGAGTGACATAGCTGAATGCAAAAAAACAGCATGGACTATATATGACCAGTAATAACGCTGGCAAACGGAGCTGCCTTTCTGCACACTAACCTGTGGTGTGTGTGTTTTTCATGAAGGGCTGTCCGATCAGGACCTGTCCAACAACTGCTTTGCAGGTGAGCTTGGGAGTGTAGCTCCAATCCTAGAGGCAGGCGGTGAGAGATGCTGTCATGGTTATGCAATCTCTGAACTTAAAGTTATGTTAGGCTCGTTCTCAGGGTCTTTGTTTGCTGGGTTGACAAAGGATTGAGTCCTCAGCACGTATGAAGGAAGAAGCAGAGCATGCAGCCTAATGACACGTTCAGCTGCTTTAAAAAGGAAGCAAGCACTGGAAATGGAAGAGCTGCAGCTAAGAGCAAAAGTGAAACAGCTTGCGCTTAATAAAGCTATTGCAGAGTCTCATGCAAAACTCAAAGTGTTTGATGAATATGACGGTATTAAAGGAAGCATTGAAAGTAATACATCACGGAAATGATTTCAAAGCAACAGAAAGACGAGAGAAATGAGGTGTTCACTGACAGCTTCAAGTTCCAGATAACTGTGCACGACAAGCCTATCACCAGATGTGGAATCTTATTCACATTAAGTTCTATCTTTGCCCCCTCTTGATTTTTGGTGCCACTAATATTACCAGCAAAACTCATCTTGCCAGGCCTGTGCTAAAACAAATGTGGTTGGGATGAAGAGATTGAAGGTGGACATGCATGAATGGTTGTCAAACCTGGAGAATTTAGCAGTATTTAGCATACCTTAGCATACTCAAAAGAGAGCAACACATAAATAAGGGTGTACATTGCATGGTTGCGATGAATAGGTTGTGAGTAGGCTATATAAAAAATGTTAATGTTGTCTATGATTATGGTTTTGTTTTGTTTTCATTTTTGGACATAATATATTTTCATTTATAAAAAGACACAGCAACAGTGGAATAAAGCTGTATTGAAAAGAACTGGAGGCCTCTGTGCTGTTTTTCTGACCTTCAGAAGGCTTGTTCTCAGTTGATGATCTTTAAAGTATACAGCACTCCTTCAAATGAAAGCTGTATATTTTCAAGAGGAAGGACAAATAGCCTAATACAAGTATATACAGATAATCACATTTAAACAACAAGTGGATTTTCAACACCCCAGCAGCTTCACACCAAGGCAGTATATGGAAAGAAAAATCTGTACTTCAAGAAAGTCCTGAACTCCATGCTACAGCAGCAGTCACTAGATGATGGACTCCGAACTAATATGTGTGAGGTCAGAGCCATCATCAATAATAGACCAATAACACAAGCAATCAGATGACCCCAATGATGTGGAGGCTTTTGCACCTAACCATCTGTTGCTAACGAAAACACAACCCAACATTCCAGCAGGAATCTTTAACAAAAATTATCAGTATGCACGACGGTGATGGAATCAAATACAGTATGTAGGCTATCTATTTTGGACTCAGTTCTGGTTAAGCAGCGAGAGGAGAAAGACAGTTTTTTGACTGATGCGCCACGTTGAGCACAATAGTGAATCTTATAACTTTATTTTTGTTTTTCAATTAAACGGTTTGCATGGGGTTACTGACTCAGAGGATCTTTTGTGTTAAGTTTATGGCCAACTGACTGCTTAATAGTGGTGGTAATGTGGAGTACTGGATGTAAGACAGATTGCAGCTACAAGTGATTCTGGGAGTGTTTGTCATATTGCAAGTGAATCCACCCATGGACAATAATGCACCAGTTTCTCCCAGTGCTCTGTGATGACACAGAGTGTGAACTATAGAGGGTGTCGGTTTATATGTGGCCACCCACCCTCAGGTGAGTTTCAGTGGACAGGTTAAGGGACACCTACTTCTCCGCTTTCCACAGCCCTTGTTATAATGAGGTTGGTGTTGTTCAGGTACGTGAGCTCAGCAAAATCACTAGTGTGTAAGGATTAGTGGGCTAGTCTAATGACTTGTGGTAACGGGATGGAATTTGCTTAGGGTCTGTCAATTGTACTCATTGACTTCACTTGAGGGCTGTGCCTGTGTGAGGTAGAACAAAGGTTACAATATTGTAACCGTAGTTATAAAAAATGTCACAAATGTCTTGCAGAACTAGGAGTGAACATGTAAGACTATGTGCTGTTAATTATGTATGGTCATAAAATCTAAAGTATTCTGGACAGTTAAAACTATTTTTAAAAGTGCTGAAATGTGCTAGGTCATATCTTTGAGTGATACACAAAGCTAATGTTAGCATCATGTTTCACTTGAAGGGCAATATGGGGGCTGAGTCACCTGTTTTCTTTGTTCCGGTATTAGACAGTGACATCAATTCAGTATATGGGTGTATCCTTCCAGATGGCAGCAGGGAGTTGCTGATTAATTCTAAAAAAGACTAAAGTGTAAATACTCTCCAAGTTAGAAAAGGATAAAAAAGAGTTTATTCTTTACCCAACATCCACCTGAAACTTAAAGTTTAGTGGTTCTGTGGTCGCTCTTCTTCTCTCATCTTTTGTTATCTGTACTTTTAGATTAAATCATTGCAGACACCTTTGTGTTAGGATCTGCAGTTTTTTCCCCTTCCTCCCTGCTGTGTCATCTGTCTTCCCTGTCAGTCTGTCTGCAGGTGATTGATTGATGATGATTACTTGCACCTGGCCATCTACACACCTGCTCTGCATCAGCTCAAACTGCCACTCTCACCCTGCAGTATTCAAGCTTGGTCTGTCTCTCCACTCCTCGCCAGTTCATCCCTTGTGGTAACAGTCAGCCAGTTTTCTGAGATCTTTGTCTACTATTTTGTCCTGCTTGTTCTTTATCTGTTTTGTGCCTCACCTTGTTTTTTGTCTTGTTTCTAGCCCAGCCAATTCCACCGCCGCTCTGTCACCGTGCCCAGCCCTGGCCTTGTCTGCCTTTGTTCACCGGAGACTCACTGTATATATGAGCACTGGAGTCACACATCGTCACCTATCCTCGCGGTACCTGCACCCCAGCTCCAGCACCAAGGCTTTCTTGCACTTTTTTGAACTTTTTTGTCAACAAACTCCTTTACCCTTTGCCCCAGTCTTCAGTGGTCTGCATTGTGGGTCCTCGTTCCGCTTTTAAGCGTAAGCTTAACACCTTTGTACCTGAGGAACTACAAATGTAAGGTAAAATGTAATGTTTCCACCGACCTGTGGCTGTGAACTATGATCTGAACTGACAAGTCCTCGTCTGATACACCCATCCAAGCATTTATGTTTAATTAATATAATTGCTTTATAGAAATATTGCACTGATGAGAGGGTTGCAAATTTAACACTGGAAAAAAAAGTAAACCCAACTTTAACTGGGCAAAAGAATGAAAATTTCTTCTGGTACTCAGTACTTTAACTTTTAACAGCTCATCAGATACGATTATTTTTTCAGATCTTAAGAGATCTAATAATGTAGGAACAGATGAAGCAATAATCTCACCTTGAAGTAGAAAACACTGCAGTCAAAAAAGCTGATGTGTATCCTGTACATGCCACAACCACAAGAAGACCTCTTCCTCCTCCCTCTGAGCTCTGAGTATCAGATATCTCAGTCTCAAATATCCTTCCTTATTTCACGAGCTGACACTTCACTGCTGATAGGGTGTTTAACAAGTTTGGTATGATTACTTAAGTAAAGTGTAGCTCTAAGCCATTATGCAAAACTTTCTGTAGGCTATCTTCTGCCTAAAGCTCTATATGTTGGAGAGTAGTTTAAAAATGTACAGGCCATAACACTTTTTCTCAGTGTTACTGTTTCAGACATTTCAGATAAAAAAAATATGATCAAAACCTGTTCAGTCTTGCCATCATCTAGACATTTGTGCGCATTATAAAAGCAGTTCCTCATTCTTTTAAATACATTGCGAGTGCTTAAGTACAAGATATTGACGTCAAAATGTTTTAGCCATTATTCATTCTTTGTTTGATAGACTGACCCAGTGAAAACATCTAGGCTTTTTTTTGTGTGTGTGTGCTAGCCTAACACTTCATTTTGATAGTTTGCCTACAGATAGTGTCTAGAGTATTTGTAAAATTTCAACAACATATCAAATGACTAACCCTAATAAGTTTTAGTATTCTTCAGTGAACATTCTGAAAACACTCAGAATAAAATTCAGAGCACATGCATAAAATGTCTGAGTAATATTCAACAATATTAAACAAAAACATATATATAACAGTACTATCAACAGCTGGTATGTTGTTGAAATACTACAAATGCTCTATAAGTATACTACCCAAATAAGGAAAATGGTTGAATTATCTGTCATAATCTATAAAACATATTTTCTTTACATTTTAAATGACATTTTTTGTAAATATGCCCTAAATTAAGGTGAATTTCGATCTTCACCAGTAAATGGGATCAACCAGTGTTAAACTTGCTCTTTAAAATAGCTTACAGGTGTACGGCAGACACTCGAGGAGGTGGGATGAGACATTTCTAAAGACACTATGGGCTATAGGTCGACATTGTGAAAGAGAATCCCTGGCCTGACAGACAGGAAAGTCAGGTGATTTTAAGAAAGGCTGATCTGTAACTTTCCATATGCTACGTGTAAAGCACCAAGTGCATTTCCCTTAGGGGAGTTCCCCATGAATATATTAAGTTTTTTTGTTTGCTTTGTCCTTTGGCCTGCTATTAAAACAGTGTTATCTTTCAACATCTGTCAATGGTACAAAGAGTAAAGGTGACTCTTGTATTCTATATAATCTCAACTTGTTTCACACACAGTAGTCTCTATTGTGTAAATTTGTGCTGCTGACTGACTGGTCTGACATTTGAAGTATGCAAACTAACATATTTGTTGACAAAGCAGACATATTTACAGGGGAATGTCTATAGGGACTGGCCAGTAATCTGATTGGCCACCCCAGGTGCCACACTATTTGATTGGTTATCAGCCCAGTCAGAGGCAGTTGATATGTTTGATGAGTAGAGGTGCAATTCATTCTTAAACCTAAGAGGCAGTAAAAGCACATCATATGTTTTACACAGTTTTGTAAAGTAAATATCTTAACCATTTGTTATTTATTATGTGTTGTGCTTTTTTGTCCAGTTAGCAAGGCCTCTGATTTTTTATTTTATTGGCACTTTATACTCTATTCTGTTTTCAAATGTGTCATTTCTTCATTTGTATTTTACTCATCTTTTTAAATTTTCAAAAGCATAATATATATATATATATATATATTTTCAAAAGCATAATAAATAATAGATTATATTTGTATGATGCCAGCCACTCTGTGTTGTGACTGGTATGTCTATGTATCTTTTAAATTGAACTTTAAACACTGTAATGTCAGTAGATGTGAGAAGATGTGGGTAGTGGTGACAAAAAATGGCAGATTAATACTATTTTGAAGCTTGTTTGTGCATGCACACACTTGTTGGTAGCTTACTTTAAGCCACTGGGCTAGTGTGATTGACATATTGCCTCATCTCACATGCCACCCTTGCATAAGTCAGTGCCCCTCTTGGGCCACCCCAGTCAAAAAAGTCTGGATACACCTCTGCATATTTACTTTGGAGTAGCCTAAATGCTGGACAAAGGATGACTCAAGCTCTTGCCGGTGTTTATCGCCAAGGTAGTTACCCCTGATAAAAAAAAGTGCCCACATCGCACCATTCCTAGCAAAAGTGATTGGTGGGGAAAAAAACATTTTGTCAAATTACATTTTTGCCCTGCCAAAATATGTATCTCCTCTCTATACTGCACAGTGTCTGTCCAACCACCAATTGATTTATTTTACACATACATCAGATTATTCCTAACAACCTTGGAGAATATAGAAAAGTTTCCTTTTTCCTAAGCAAAATTTTTGGGAGGAAACATAATTTGTCAAACTGAATTTCTGACCTGCCAAAATATGCATCCTCTCACATTTAACTGCACAGTGTCTGTCCGACCATCAACGGTTTTATTTTACACATACTTAACATCATTCCTAGCAACCTTGGAGAATATAGAAAAGCTTCTTTTTCCTAGCAAAAATTATCGGGAAAAACATTTTTATTAGGGGTAAGTATCTTGGAAACGTTTATTTTTTTTTTTCAAAGTTAAAGTTATTTGGGGGACACTTTTTTTTTTATCAGGGGTAACTAGGGCCCACGGTACCGGGTCTGCAGGTGCAATGTGCATTGAGGAAGTGGTGCGCTCATGCGTTGCGGAAAACCGCTCTGCAAATGTTT